>JAVYIG010004651.1:0-155805 GCA_035222895.1 Strongylocentrotus droebachiensis
GGCCCAGTCTTGGTAAAGTAACAATCACTGTACACAGAAAGATGTATATGGGACTACATAAATGGTGTCGGAGGCTACCTACCTTGATTTGCTTATCTTTCTGTGCTCATTACTCAGCCAGTATACATTTTCTTTCAAAATTGTTTGGCACATGACATTTATTTTTAATCTTGATCATTCAGTGTAAGTTTCGTTTGATTCTGTGATAATTAATTTTCTTTTTTTTAAACCAGAACTCAAGTTTATCTTTAAAATAAAATGCATTTAAATTAGAATGGTGACACCGTACAACCAAATATGTTTCATGATAGTGCATTTCAACATGAAATGAACAACTGGGGGAACGTAGGCCCCCATCTTGGACCTGGTGTCCCCCATTGCCTACACACATTTTTGATCAGACACCATTCATAATGTGCATTGCAATACCCATTCACAACACACAATGGCCATAGGTTTTCTGTGATGGTTGGCGCACTTCATAAACTTCCTTTAAAAACTACTTTTTAAGGGCAACCCCTAAATATCTGCATACACCACAGCATTCAGTGAAAATTGTGTTTTGATATCAGAGGAAAATTTTACGATCAAAATTGCTTATCTTGGTCAATTTTGCCAATTTTCTCCGAGAAAGAACGCATTGTAGTCTTCGAAATGAATTGGATATATGCAGTAGTGTAGTTAAAGGCCACACAATATTATTATGGCGCTATAGCAATATTGGAGCCAACACGGACATAGTGATGGGTTCAAGCTTGGCGGTCTCCAATTCCCTACAACTACCCAATACCTCTCTTTAGTATGTTGAAAAGATCTAGTCATCTGAATGGTCGAATTGGAGTCGTGATTTTAGCCATGCCCGCCTTACGGTCAATAGTTCATGATAAAGATGCCCGCTGCCCGGGGTAACGGGCCGCATAAATAAATTTTGCTGAGATCCTTATTGGTTTACGTGTAAAAAACGTTTCTTTGTGCGAGCGTGGATACCATACACGTATAGTGTGTGTGATTTGGTCGCTAAGTGTGTGTGATTCCCGAATGGTAGTGACATTCAGGCAACTTTCCAGCGAAGATTAACAGACAGTGTCACATATTTTCTGTAATGTTTTAACCAATCTTTACACAAGAAAAGGATAAGGTAACAATTATTTGTAGATTTGTGTGTGAATTCGGTATATAAAAGACAATGGACTGCTTTAATATTTATTTATTTATTTATTTATTAAAATATCTGTTAACAGGATAACATTGATCAGCTCGCAGGCTGTTTTACATAATGGTCCTGCATAAAGACAGAAAATACAAATTCAAGAACTGACACTAAGAGTAGTTACTAACAAAATAGCAGTTTTATACAAATGGTAAAAAACGAAACAACACAAATAGGAAAAAAAGAATTAGGGAAAAACGAAAAGAGGGGGAAAAGATACGCATAAGTTTATGTAATTTTCTTAATAATAGGGCTAGCAATCATGCTAGTTAGTTATGGCATACAAAGCTGTAGTAGTAAGGAGAAACGGCAGTGAACACATTTTATCGATTAAAGGAAGATTTTTTTATATTGGTGTTTAAAACTGTCAACTGAATTGGCATTTTTGATATTATTGGGAACCTTATTCCAATTAACCGCTCCACCATACTTAAAATATTGTTTGAATAAGGTCATGATTGGGTAATACTATAGTTAGACAGTTTGCATTTCTTGTATTAAAGGTAATACAAAGTTTTGGAAAATTTTGAAAATTGGGTGGATGATTCTTTACAATTTTGATATATTTGGATGCCCCTGTGGATGTTTTAAAAGCACGAGAAAATTTAGCCCCTAAACTACTTTTGCTTTCGAGAAAAATTGAATATAAAAATTTACCGGTGCTCCCGGTAAATTTTTATAAATTTCAAATAGCGCCTACGGCCGTACAATGGTAGCTGCGACCAAGAAAATCTTAGAATATGTAGTTGTGATGTATAATTTCTGAATGGAAACAACTGATCGGTACATTTTAGTCAAGAAACATTGTTTTATAGCTTAAATTATATCTTGACCTTGAGAGGGAGCTATACAACATAAAGAGTTTATTATTTACAATTTCATAACTTTAGACTCGATTTCATCCACGACAACGATCACTGAATATTGTAGGACCGCATATGCGTCCAATATGTTCATTTGAACCAAATTCATGACCCCATACCAAAACTTGTATTACCTTTTAGGCCATGGCGGTCGAAATACATTTCTATTTCGTTTGATAAGCGAGGTGGGGGCAATGCCCCTTATACATTTCAACATAAGCATAGCAAGAAAATAATCACGGCGGTGCATGGTCAATAGTTTGCCAGAAAAGTTGTTTTACTAATGCGTTGCTAATATACCAGTTACATATCTAGCAGCTCTTTTCTGCAATCTCTGAAGGGGCAGCTTGTAGCTGGCTGGGCAGTTTCCCCATACATAGATTGCATGGTCTATACATGGTTGGATTATACACTTATAAAGGGTGTTCAATAGTTCTGAGTTTAGGAATTTACTCAGCTAGAGAATAACTTGTATAAGCAATAGATTTACATAAATCTCTTAAATATACATTCCACTTCAAGTTTTCATCAATCACTATACCTATTTTATAGATTTTAGTTTTTCGATCAGTTCATCTTTTATGAATATATTCAATATATCAGAGGATCTTATTAATAATTGTATTAGTATTGTTTTGGTTTTACTTGTGTTAATGCGTAATCGATTTTGATTATACCAATTATTTAGAGCGTTAATATCTTTTTGTAATTTCTTTGTGACATCATCTAACTTACTATCTGCAACAAAGACTACAACATCATCAGCAAATATGGTGCAGACGCCTTCAATTATAAATCGTTTATGAATATCAGGAACAAAAAGGAGGCCAGGACACTGCCTTGTGGTACCCCGATAGAAAGCTCTATTTATATCATATAGTTTTCTTTTGGAGTATGCCACTTTTTTTTTTTTTTTCTCTTTTTGCCTTCCACAGGGATCCTTTATTAAATAATATCGTTCACATTATTATGTATACAAGAATTGATTGTTACATGCAGAAATTCAAAATAATATTCCTGGCCATTCAAAATATGATAAGAAAATACATTTATAGATATCAGTTACAAATTGAAGTTCACTTTTTTAAATAAATATCACAGATTTAGTTGGCAAAATGATTTTATAAGAAATAAACAATCAGAAACACTTTGCAAGAAGTAACTAATTTTTCACAAATTTCTGTTCTTTTAGATTTGTTTCAAAAACTGGCAAACACTGTTTACATTTGGCTGCAAAAATTTCTTTCCTGACTATAATCATAATACAGTTGAGGGCACTGTTATCATTACCGTGAAACCCAAACAACTTATTTTGATTTCTAAACTTAATAAGTATATTATTACGAGACAACCAATACTCAAGTTTAGACCATGATTTCGGTTGTATGAATACAGTAACAAAATATATGTATAATCGTTTCTACACTGTTATTACAGAATGTACATAAGTTATCTGTAACTAATTTAAATCTTAACAAAGCATATTTCATATAAAGAATTCTATTCAGTAACTTGAACTGAAACCACCTCATGTTAACATCGACAGTTGAATTAAAGGGAAGAAAATAATCCAAACTCCATACAATGTTGTCAAGGTCAAACTTCTGTTTCCACTTAGTAAGACTTTTACATTCCTGTATATTATGCTTCAATAAAGAACGGTATGTATGTGCACAACCTTTTCCCACTTTTATTATTAATAACAATGCTTCCGGGATGATACATGTAGGTTCAATGACCTTTGGTATGACATTTTTATTAAAACCAAATTGAATAGCATGACAAAAGCCATAATATTGAAGAAAGTTTACATGTACATTGTGTTTATGTTGAAAATCAAAGTATGAGAGAAATGATCCATCTGTTTTTAAAACATCGTTAACAAAACGTACCCCCTTAGCGCACCAAGACTTATAATAAATTACGTTATCATTAACTTTTATTTTAGGGTTATTCCAAAGGGGTTGACATGCAATATCATTTACAGTGAATTGAGTAAGGTCTGAAAAGGCTGATAATACTTCTACCCAAAATTGTTTTCGTATTGTAGTGGCTAAGTCTTTGTAATATTCAGCCCCCATGAATAACTGAAGAGATGTATACGGTGGAGGTAAGAATGATTGGAACATATGAAGAGTGAAACTTTCAGAACAAATAAATCTTCTTATCCATGATATCTTAAGTGATTTACAATGCATACAAAGGTCAGTCACTTTAACTCCGCCTTCATTGTACAATTGACCCATTTGTTTCCTACTTATTTTATCACGTTTGCCATGCCATATAAATTCAAAAAACGTCGATCGATATCCTTCATAATTTCTAATTTTGGTTCAGGAAGAGATAAAAATAGGTAGTTCAATTTGGGTATAAATAAAGATTTTAATATGGGAACTCTTCCTAAGGGAGTCAATGTTCTTTTCAACATATCGCCATATCGTCATCTGACGGTTTATCTCTTGAACCTTTTCTTGATAGTTGTGATTTACCATTTCTGATAATTTAACTGAAAAGTCTATGCCCAAGTACCTAAAATATCCCTCAGATATCCAATTAAGTTTGTACTCGTGTAAAATCTCTTTTTTGAAAGTTCTGTTCTTCTCAATCCATATCACTTGAGTTTTAGTCGTGTTGACTTTGAGATTGGACATATTTGCAAATTCATTAAGTATTGTAAGGGCACATTGTAAATCCTGCATTGAACCGTTGAGTGTTAAAAGGGTATCGTCTGCATATTGCAACAGTTTAAGCGTTTTTCCATTCATATGCAATCCGCCCAAAGAATGTGAGTGTCGTATTAGGATCCCAAGTATCTCACTGACTAACAAAAAGAGGTAGGAAGACAAAGGATCTCCCTGGCGACATCCTCGTCCTATTTCAAATCTATCTGTACAGTGTCCGTTAACTAATACACAAGAGGATGCATTTGCATAAAACAAGTTGATCCATTTCTTTACAGATGGACCGAAGCGAAACAAATCCAGGACATTAAACAGAAAATCATGCGATACGGAATCAAAAGTTTTTTCAAAATCAACAACGAGAAGCATGCCAGCTATATCATGTAATTCAGTATAAAGTAGAGTATCATATAATAAACGTATGTTTTCGCCAATAAAACGACCACTAAAAAATCCTGTTTGATCTTCATGTATCAAAAATGACAAAACGCCCTTGAGTCTGTTTGCGATGCAACTGGATGCTAATTTCTAAACTACATTCAATAAGGAGATCGGTCGCCAATTTTTTAACAAATGTCTAGGTTTGTTACCTTTTGGAATCAAAGTTATTATTCCCATTTTTTGTGAGTTTGACAATTTCCCTGTGAAATACGCATAATTCAATGATCTTACCAGCAAGTATTTAATATCTTCCCAAAAGTAACGATACAATTCTACAGTAAAACCATCCTGTCCGGGGGATTTATTGTTTTTCATGATTTTTAAAGTGGAATAGATTTCGTCAACACAAAGTGGGCCTTCCAATAATGAGGACATTTGCGAGGACAACTTAGGAATGTCAGGGTAGTTTAACAATAATTCCAGATTAATTCCATCAGTTTCTTTTTCTGCATAAAGATTAGAATAAAAGTTAAACACTTCCTTAAGTATGTCACTTTGTCTGTCTAAAATATCACCATTTTCAGCGGATAACTGACGTATTTCTTTATTGGTATTATTTTGTTTTTCTAAATTTAAAAAGAATTTAGACGGTTTTTCTCCAAACTCCATCCATTTAATTCGGGATCTAATCGCAATTCCTTCATTAGTTTTAAGACGGGATTCTTCCAGTTCTAATTTTGATTTATCAATTTCCTCTAATACAAAAGTCTTATCATCAGATATTATCAATTTTCTTTCTAACTCTTCAATTTTCTTTTCTAGATCTTTTTCCCTGTTCACATTTTTTTTTTTGGCAAAGGAGGCATATGATATTGCTTCCACTCGTATAATCAGCCATGCATGAAGACTCTCGTCTACGGCTGATTGTCAACGAAACGGAGTTAAGTCTTTTGTTAATTTCGTTTATTGATACGGCAGGCAGCCAGTGAAAACGAATTCGTTTAATAAAATTATGGAAATGCAAGCACTACTTTAAACAAACAGAACTTTGTCATTCCTCGCTCATTTTTCCTGATTGAGGTGTCATATGAAAGGGCAGAAACTCAACTTTTTAGAAATGTGAATTTTTCTTCGAAATTCAGATACCGCCCGCCAAATGTCTTTTTGGTTTCCTTCCTTCAAATTGCTTTTAATCACTTATGCGTGAAATATGCATTATCTGCGTAACATCACATGAAAGAAGAGACTCTAAGCTTTCCAAATATGTATCATTCATTAATTATAGTTGTGATTAGGTTATGATAGAACATCGATACTTCTCGGTTTCGTTTTTTCTGGGACGCACTGTATATCCTATAATAAAAGGCTTATCTGGGTCTTGATCTAATCAAATTCAGCTTTCTTTAAAAGTTTGTTAAAGATATATCATTAGTTGCGAAAGTAGACTGAATAGTGGTTATTCATGAGTGTAACTCTGCATCTTGACACGAAGACCTGAATAACAAGTCAAATACATTTTTCATTGTAACTATCACTGTCTACTAACATAAACCAAGACAGGTATACATTATAACGTAACAGAGATTTCTAGCAAATTCAGAAGAACATGCAGGTCATTATCTCATCTAATCCAACCAAGACTTTGCTCATGTATTAGGTTAAAACAAAGTAATAAAATGGATAGACATTTACCCACTACCAATCGTGAATCCTGAAACACTCCCTATATACATGTGTGCATTGGAATTATCTGTTATAGCATACAATACATGGAACTTCTCAAAATTCAGAACAGGTGGTAAGGTAGTTGGGAAACCAATATGTCACACGAGTAATGTATAACCACTTCAAATGAATACTCTTTTCACTGCATAGTGATAACCATTATACTTTTCTAAACCATTTCAGATCGCACAATGCTGTGACCATGGGCATACACGTGTAATTATTTCACCAATCGACAAAAATCAATACGGTAATCTTTTATTTCAAGTATGTTGTGACCAAATAAGTCACAGGTTTTTCAATAACCCAACTTGGTGATGGTCAGATTCCTGTTTAGCCGTTTCTTGTTACAAAGGAAAATATAAACATTTCATACCCGTCTTGGGTTACCTTTTTTTTAAAACTCAACTATTCTTACAAGAGACTACTTTGTCTTCAACACAGATAACATGTAAAGAACTGTATTAACTGTTTTTTTTTTAAAATCCAATTTAATAAAATTGTACCAACACAAAAGAAAGAAACATATATTGTTGTTCTCCCGATTTTCTTTCTCGCCCAGTGATAAAACTTTCTTTTAGATAGTTATAAACTCCAAAACTTCCAGTCTTGAATCCACAAACATAATTATGAAAATTATCCGTATATGAACTTTTCGAATTTCAAGACAAGTGATCAGGGAGTATAAGCAAGAAGTTACTAGCCAGTACTGCTAGTAACTTCTTGGTATAAGGGTAACAAAGCTTATATCGCCTGAGTTATGTAACCTCGCTAAAACTGAATACCCTTTTCACTGCATAGAGATAAACACAATTATATAATCATGACCACAGTTATTTCCCATACACACACGAAAAAAGAAGAAAAAACGGGAACAAAAACAGTAAGATAATCTTTTGTTTCCATTATGTGTTGACAAACACGTCAAGGTTTTTCCCTTTTCCTCAACAAAACGTGGTTATGTTCAGATTCCTGTTTAGCCATTTCTTGTCACAAACGAAATATAAATTATTAAAAAATATATTAACAAAGTCTACACCCGTATTGGGTTACTTTGTTTCAAGACCAATACTATTTAACAAGAGACTACTTTGTCATCAACACAGGTAACATGTAATGAGTGATTGGTATTAATAGAACCATATTTCAAGTTTTCCTCCGATTTAAAAAGAATCGCTCCAAAAACGAAAAACAGAAGACTTTCATTCTCCCCCCATTTTTTTCTTTCTTTCTTTCTTTTCTCAATCGCGTGTATAATATACATCACACGTTGTCCCTGCTGATGCTTCCTTTCTTTTTTCTCTCCACCAATTATTTTGACAGATCTCATGAATATCAAGTTTTCTCTTCATATTCCAATTATCTTTATATACATCTATGATTCTTGAGTAATATAGTAATGAACAAATATCATGTAAACTCGACTCTCTTTTTCCCTTTTTTCTTCTACAAAATTATCATTCATTAAATATTTTGAGAAAGCCGTTTAGTGTAGATATGATTGAGGAACATATTAAAAATAAACACGACTTATACTTATACATTTGCTTGATCACTGTATATGTTTCGAACTTTCGATACTGAAAGAAAGTGATCGATGCTCGTGATTAAAAGTTTTAAAACCTCGATGGTGATAAAATAAAGAAGCCCCTTAATATATCTCAATCAAGTACAGTACGTCACGCTGACGATGATCCCTTTTCCCGACACTGTAAAAGCAAATTTACACCATTTAGTTTGATTCTTGTGGACTTATTCTCATTCTTTCTCATTTGATATGCCTTTTGCTCGAGTAAGAATCGCCTTCTCTTCAGTGGTGCAGGTAAGTCGGTCACAATGCGGAAAGCGTGACGGACAGCAGCTTGATCTTCCGAGGTCAACGGACGTACTTGCGTTCGTTGACAAGCATTTAAGACGGCATCCCTATCCAGCATGGCGCCGAACCGTACAATAGGGACTTTTAGAATGAGTGGACGAGAACACGACGAACGCCGACTGATCATGCGTGTAAACGTACTTAACTGCCCATGTTGACTACAATTAGAAATCTTTTAGATTGCACTCGACGATATACATGCATGCAGGAAGTAACATTATGAATATCACGAACGAAGAAAGAGGACAAAATATACAGTTCCTCATTCTACCCTCAACAAAAGAACATCCCTTCACTGCTATTATGTAAAAATGTGTAGAACAGGTGAATATGTATGTGACACCTGTTCTACATATTTTTTACATAATAGCAGGGAAGGGATGTTCCTTTGTCTACCTGAGGAACTGTATATTTTATGCGCACGCGGCATACTAGTACCTTGAGCATGTAAAGGCGCTATATAAATATCAATATGTATGTATATATGTACTAGATTTAGGAAAATCAAGCTTGACGCATTCTCAATCGCCGACTGAGACGTCGTAACGCATGCGCAGTGCCTTAAAATGACGTCACACGTTGCAGTCAAAGCTGTCAACGCGTGCAAATCTAAAAGTCGCTAATGATGGGATCATGACCACGTCTACTCTCGTCATTGGGGACTTTTAGAAATGCACGTCAAGAGCTTTGACTGCAACGTGTGACGTCATTTTAAGGCACTGCGCCTGCGTCACGTGGTCTCAGTCGGCGATCGAGAATGCGTCAACCTTCATTTTCCTAAATCTAGTACATGCAATACATACATACATATTGACATTTATAAAGCGCCTTTACATGCTGAAATGTGTAGAACAGGTGTCACATGCACCTGTTCTACACATATTTACATATTAGCAGTGAAGGGATGTTCTTTTGTTGAGGGTAGAATGAGGAATGTCCTCTTTCTTTGTCCGTGATGTTTATTGTGTTACTTCCTGCATGCATATCGTCGAGTGCAATCTAAAAGATTTCTAATTGTAGCCAACATGGGCAGTTAAGTACGTTGACACGCATGATCAGTCGGCGTTCGTCGTGTTCTCGTTCACTCATTCTAAAAGTCCCTATTTCCGGGTGTGACACGTCTTGGAAGCCGATGCGCGTTCGCTATGAACATACTCAGCGCCTCCTCCTTCGAGAAACCCAGCTTCTGAATTATGCTTCTCACAACTTCCACAACTCTTTCATCTTTCTTTTTCTCTACTCCGTAGATCAACAGATTCATTTTTCGATCGTGTAATTCCAAAGCCATTAGCTTTTGCTTCAATTCATTTTCGAGGTTTTCATTCCTTTTTTGGATCTTAGGCAAAACATCACTTTCAATCACAGTAAGCCTTTCGCTGGAATCCGCGACTGCGGCTTGTAAATCAACCATATTCGCTCGCATTTCAGTGACTTCACTACGGATTGCTTTCACATTAGCATTCAATGTATCTAATTTTTCGATGATTTTTTCAGTTGTTTTAACAAAATCAGAATGGCTCACCAGATCCTTAGTCTAGACGGGGGGCGCCATCTTGTCCTTCTCTGAAGTGAACGAGCGATGTGTGGAATGTGTTGTGCACCCGGGCGTACTGAGAAGTGTGTCTATTGTGGAAGTCGCCTCTCCCGTGTGGTTGCCCGACGTGGCACCAGCAGAGGCCTGTTGAGTAGATATTGTAGTATCCACTCGTGAGGTGTCGAAAGTAGTTTGATCGTTATTTTTCCTCTTTCTCAACAAGTACGGCTCCCTTTTTGTTCTGGTAGATTTACTCCCTTTGCTCATAATAATATTGGTAATGGAGCAATCTCAAAATAGTAAGATCCGGAAAAAAAATAAAAAAATTAGCCTACTCTCACATCAGACCGCCTTGCCTTCTCCATTGCGTGCGTGCCACTTGCTTCCTATTACTTAAATAGTTTTTGAACCACATGAGCCTATTTTCAGCAATTCCATATTTTTCAAGTTTGAACAAAAGAAGCTCGTGGTCAACTGGGTCAAAACATTTAGAGATGTCTAAGAAGCATGCACCAACCATTTCTATATTAGTGCCCTTTTATGGGGCATTAATCCTCATTACTGTCATTTATGACTTAAGGGCGTAGGTCCCCTAGTTGATAGGCATAGTAGCATACACATGCTTTAGCAGTCACGCAAAACACACATTGGTAAATTGTTATTCAATAAAATCTGAGTATATATACTATTATCTAGATCTATTATTTTTAAATTATTTTTAAAATAATTCCATAAATTGGGGTAAAAAAAAATATTCCACCTTTTTGAGCGACAGTGTATAAGTCATCTTAAACACGGTGTAAGCATGTTATAATTGAATGGTATGGAAGAAAGGCGTATTGATCGACATTAATCATATCATGTTTTTGGAGGTAGAAAAGTAACTGTAATTGTATTTCCTTTTCTATAATTTTGGAAATATGACTAGCAACAGAAATTGGTCGATAATTAGTCTTTTCATTTGTTGAGCCTTTTTCTTTGGAAATCGGTGTGGTACGTGCAATCTTCCAGTCACCAGGTAATATTCCCGTATCCTGACTTACATTAAAAATATCCTTAGACTTTGTCACTCCAGAAATCTTATTCAATTCTGCCCGTAATTTCTTCGAATTATTCTTATGTTTATTATGTACATCCCGGAAGTATTCCTGGTTTCGTTTTCGTATGAGACAGATAATATGTGTTTTTAATAGTTTTTTAATACTTTTTATCATATTCAGTACGAGTTCGTAGTTCAGGAGAAGACACGGACTTTGTTTTAACAAAATCTCTGGTGTACATGAGTTTTACAATTTCTGGAGTCATCCAGGGACAAATTTTGTCTTTTACTCTAATTGTTTTGATAGGTGCATGATCGTTACTTATAATATTCGAGGCATGGCTGTTTCTATACTGGCTCTCGGGTACGCCGCGGCGCGCCTCGGGGTCATAGCAGGATGTAACGTCTCCTTGAGCCTATATAAACAGATATGTCTATCATAGCAGTCAATATATATATATAATATAATGTTTCATCACTATGGTAGATTGCTTGAACTAAGATCTACTTACCAAAAACAGATACCCTGTTGTAAATTATTTGTTTTATCATTATTTTCTTTTCTTTGTGTAGGATTGGATGGAATTTCTTAGCAAGAGTATAAAAGTGGAAGAATGGCCACAAGTCTTGGAGCAGACCACGATGTTCTTGGTAATCCTGGGTAGATGGATGCTACCGAAGGGAAATCTCACCCGGGAACAACTCTCCCAGCTCCTCCTTGTCTACCTTGGTATGGCAGCGGACATCCTAGAGTTCTCCAGCGAAAGTCTGGCCCAGCCTGTGGTCGCCTGTGATCTGGTCAAGATTGGCATCGTCACCGCTATCTGGGGCATGAGCCTCTGTCAGTTCACGCTTGTACTGACATCTGTGGCGGGTCCAAAGATCCGCAATTTCAAAAATAAGAAGAGAAAGAGAGGCCAGGATGGTGCGGAAGGTAAGACTGAGGATCCCGTGGCTGGTTTCGTTGAGCAAGATATCAAAGAGAAGCGGTCCTCTATCTGTGGGTCGGAGATCTGGTCTCTCCTTACAGTCCTTGTCATGCAAGATTGCCCCTTTCTGGCAATGCGATTGTATTTAATTATACAAATCAAGGTCGTTGATCGCGCTATGCTTTTCTTTGCGGGAAAGAACTTACTGGTGTTTATGCTGGTCACATACCGTATCATTGTGTTATGCGGAGAGCACAATGGAAAGACCAAGGTTAGGCCCGTGCCACTTGTAGGATTTCCGCAGCAGCCTCAGGTTGACGTAATGGTCGTGAGGAAACAAAGTTCAAGATGGTCGCTTGACCCTTTGCTTTCTAGAGTAACCGACTTTACAAATCGCCTGAGGAATCACGTCCAAGTCTTGGACCGAGAGATAGGGAGAAAACGTGGCGTGCATGTTCCCTCCGAATCCGACCGACCAACTACCAAGCCGATGACGCCATTCCTTGTCGACATTGAAGGCCACTCTGTAGAGGTCAATGAGATTAATACCATTGAATCAGTCACACCGGACACCACTGAAACGGAAATCATCGACACGGCACGATCCCTATCTTCTACCGTTGACGACGGGACGATTAAGCCTGGTGAAATCGACCCCGACGGCGTCGACGACACAAGCTCCCCCATCTTGAAACTTCACCATGATGATCAACCTGTTCCATCTGTGGTCGAGGTCGGAAATGACTTCGAAGAGATAATAAGTCTCAGTGATGACAGCGTCAAAGAGAATCTGCAGGCCGCGGGGAATGAATTGACTTTAGGACTTGGTAATGATGATCAGATGAAACCTGCCGATTTGAACGATGAAAGCACCGAACTGCCATTATACAGTAGCCTTAAAGAGAAGGTTGAGTTCTGGGAAGAGGTAAAAAATAATTTGTGAGCGTTATCATTGTTATTATGCAAGGGTGGAAGAACATCAGATTAAACATGTTCCCTGAAAAGCATGGCTCTTCAAATGCCTTTATATTCTAAATATGACATGAAACATCGTAAAAATCGGGGGGTACGTTTTTTTCGCCATGTGCTCGTGTAGTCCCATATACATCATTCTGTGTACAGTGCTTGTAACTTAGCCAAGATTTGCCCAAATTTCTTATCATTTTGATGATTCCAGAACCTTACAATACACACGAATACTTATAAACTAGATGATCAACCTTTTCTGATAGATTCCACACCGTTTCTTTCACAATGCAATCACATGACCAGAACTCAACTTTATCTTTAACGGTGAATTTAAAAACACCTAAAATAGGGGATGATAATCATAGTAATACATTGATATCAAACGATATAATACATTCAAAATCATTACACTAAAACTAATTACTGATATACTTACCATGTATTTTCCCTTGTCTTTCATGAATAATTTTGACGTTAAAGAAATTATCGTTTTAAGTGATTGTGGGTTGCTGAGTTGCAAAATGAAAACATTGTATAAATATAGAATTTTATTGCAATGAGCAAGAACATACCTGTCTGTAATATGTCTAATAATGTTACTTATTACGTACAAACAATTATTACAAATTCATTTCGACTCATACTTTGTATTTCCCTTTGTCTTTCATTTAAAAATATGACACTTAGGAATAAATTATCATATTTACAATAAACGATCGTGTGAAGCTGATAAGCAAAATTAGAATAGTGTATACAAAGACAGAATTTCATTGTAATAGGAAAGAATATATCTGCCTGATTAGGCATCGTACAAAATGTACATGTATATGTTTATAGTTGTAGTTTTATATATGTTGTGTAGTGCACAGAAAATACTAAGGTTGCGAACTACAATAAAGATACGCAGGTGTATAATTATGATATAACGTAGATACTTATTGTCTCGGTTTTTTTAATGGAAAGAGCAGCACAAACAACGTATACTGGTGTGGAATTAATTCACGGTTTAACTTCAAACACACTCAAATTATTTACGGAACTGAGTAGTGTATAGAACGCAAGTACGGTTATTTAGTCACAAGCTGCCACTTCATGTCTACCAATAGAAATGTAACCATGGTAACTCTATATACAAAACAAATGAAAATACATGTTTTTGTGATAACGGATTAAACAACTGAAATAATGTTATAATTAGTAACGTTTATATATAGCACAAATTCTTATTCATAGATCCTATAGATATGCAGACCTATAGCGTCTTATTCACGGCGACTGAAAATGGAATCACAGTATCGCTGGAAAAATTGAGGAAAAATTTTAAGCTGGATACTGATAAATAAAGCAGCAAAGATGCTTTTTTAGTTTACTTCGTAAGAAGTAAATACCCAATAGTACGTAGAGTATATTTAAATGCAGTTAACCTGCACGTTAAACAATACAGTGTCATGAACGTCTGATAAATCGTTTTTCTTTCATTATACTTGAGTAAAAAATAACAATTTATGACAAATCATTGGCCAATGTTATGGCCCAGGTATAAATATGCCTCTATACCCGCGGTGAAATTAATGTCACTCTTAAAATAGTGAGTGAAAGTGCCCGACATGATGAATGAAAAAAAAAGTAAAGTATAAATATTATTTGCATTTTTAAAATATCAAGAATGGTTATTTTAAGCAAGTAACTCGTATAGGGGTTATGTTCGAGGGGGTTAAACTTGTTTAGGGGGTAAATTTTCGAGAAAAGGCGCGAAAACCCGAAAAGGGTGTGATTTCTACCAATGGATAAAACTTAATTTAGGTTTTTTTTGTAGGGAAATCTGTGGTCACGAGTGTGTAAATCACAGATATCACAATTAATGTAACTAAGTCCATTGTCATTGGGTGCGATGGAAATCAGTGATACATCAAACAAACGCCTTCCAAACACTTTCGACTCGTATCCACCTATCAGACCCATTATTGACATTAATTAACTCCTCCGATCATCCACCAAAAAAAAAAAATTGCCATTTATAATTACGAAGGTTTGCTCCTCCCTGTCACGTATTCGTTACCGGTATCAAAGCCCTGCCAGTGGAGCATTATCATTTGGAGTTTTGCCTTGTAATGTTGTTTCAATCTCCACTATCGCTGGGGTACTTTGATCAACATATCAACTGAGCCTTAATTTCAACTTTCATAATTCACAGTTTGCAAACCCTTTCAATTTAGTGAATTGTCTCTGACTGGACAATACAGTTTTTTGCGCTATACTCAGCTTAACAGTTTATCAGAAAATTCGCTGATCGATATAAATATAAATACAAATCTTGAACATTATGGCCAGACGCCGTGGCTTTTTCTTCAAAGCGGCGCTCAGCCGATTCCTCTTCTTCCTTCACGGCGGCATAGTATGTGCTTGGATTTACATGATTCGGGATGGTGACTCAAAAACCATTTATTTCGGAAGTACTCTTTACCTCCTCCCGGTTGAGATGCTCATCACGCTACGATGTACCAAGCATGGAGAATGGAAATGGTAAGTGGCTACGATTGTAGGAGATTTTTTTAAGATTTCATACGTTTAAATGGTGATCTGACTATTACATTTGCTGCTCTATTTTTCCCTCCACTTTGAACTCTTAATTTGAATTTTTATGAGACGGAATAATAGTTGGAAGAAAGTTCTATATAGAGAGGGAAGAATTATCCATCCAACGAAAATAAAAGTGCTCCTGTGCGATAAGTATTTTTCAAAACTCAAATATCACTCAAAAGGACTGTCTTCATTAATATATTTCTCCCTTTATCCGGGTAACCAGTCATTGCATTCACTTACTATTAATGATAGCACTTATGGATGAAATCCACTTTGCATACCTTATGTGTCGCAATGTCGGGCAAGCTTTTTAGTTGTCAAGAGAAAGTTTGTTAATTTCATATCAATAGCTTAAAAACTCCATGTTAAATTGAAAGATTTCTAAAATAAGTCACTTTTGCACTAAAACTGTGAGTTTGTAAGATTTTACTGTTTGAAGGAGTAAGTTTATACCCTTATAGTGCATAACAGAATTAAATATTTTAATGAGGTATTCTTTAATATATTATCTTTCAACTGGGCAAGAAGAAAAAAAGAAATCAACAAAAAAAGACGTTGGGCGCACTTTGGTTTCTCCCTGGCCCACTGTGCGCTGGGTCGCCAGTTAAAAACCCAAGATCTAGACATAATCAGGTGGGCTGTATCTAATACAGACCACCTTATATTTTTGTTAAAATTGCCTTTATCAGGTGGGCTGTATCTAATACAGACCACCTTATATTTTTGTTAAAATCGCCTTTATTATTTATTTATCAGGTGGGCTGTATCTAATACAGACCACCTTATATTTTTGTTAAAATTGCCTTTATTTATTTATTTTTCTTAATTCTCGCCACTTTTTTGTTAGCAAGATAACTTGAAATTGTCTAAGTGAAATCACTTGAAATTTGGCACACATATGTATAGGCATATGGACAAAACACAGTAAGGTTTTCAACCTTGACCTTGATTGATGACGTCATCTAGGCGCCATTTTGTGAAATTTTCTGAAAATAAATTCATGATCATATCTTCATAACCAAAAGGTATTTCTCATTCATATTTATTATGATCAAGGTCAATATCAGTCCAGTCAATTTCAGGTCAAAAAACGTGCGCGTGCGCGTACGTCCGCGCGTCAGTGCGCGCGCAAAATTTTTCAATGCTCAAAATCGTCTCAAATTTATTTTGCATACGTTTCAGGTCATTTTAAGCATTTTATAAAAAATCGCGCGTACGAGCATGCGCGCGCGTTTTCGCGCGTAACACCATTACAAAACATAGAATCGCCATTTTTTTTTCTTTCATGATAATTCTCATATTTTTTCAAGGAATTTGATACCATGTTTATCTCTTTATGACCATTATTAACAAGATGAGCGTCAATTCAAGATAAATGTCAGTGCGCGCGAGCTCTTTTAATACATAGCATATATGGGCAAAAACATGCCTATACAAAATCCGTTATAGCCCTTTGGAATGCACCGGGATCCTCAATTTTTTTTCATATTTAGATAGAGTATGAGTCGGAAATATGATTCCATGTCTCATTTGGCCATTAAGTGTATCGTGACATCATCACAATGGCCTTGGAACTCAAAATACGAATTTGCATATTATGACGTCAGCATATTTATGTAAAATTTATTGTATCTCTGTAAATATTGATCAATTTTCTTCAAAATTTCGATATGTTGTAGCTAAGACAATTCTCTACAAGCGCAGTTATAACCTCTTTTCATTTTGATGACGTCATCATAGTGAAAATTTTGATTAAAGGCCTCATGTAAAAAACTTCATAATTTGCGTGTTATGCCTATAGAAGTTGAATTTAGTTCACGTTATGAATCTACATGATATTGTTTTTTAAGAATTTGTAAGCAGTATGTCGCTTATTTTTGCTCTATTTTGTCTCAAATTGTAGTTGACCAGCCCACCTATACTTGTTCCAAACAAGTATTATATGTCTAGTTTTTCTTATTTCGACCCACTTTTTGTTAGCAAGATAACTTAAAAAAAACTTAATCAAATAACTTGAAATTTGGCACACATATGTATAGGCATATGGAGAAAACACAGTAAGGTTTTCAACCTTGACCTTGACTGATGACGTCATCTAGGCGCCATTTTGTGAAATTTTCTGAAAATAAACTCGTGATCATATCTTTCTAACCAAAAAGTATTTCTCATTCATATTTATTATGATCAAGGTCAATATCAGTCCAGTCAATTTCAGGTCAAAAAACGCGCGCGTGTGCGTACGTCCGCGCGTCAATGCGCGCGCAAAATTTTTAAATGCTCAAAATCGTCTCAAATTTATTTTGCATACGTTTCAGGTCATTTTAAGCATTTTATAAAAAATCGCGCGTAAGAGCATGCGCGCGCGTTTTCGCGCGTAACACCATTAAAAAACATAGAATCGCCATTTTTTTTTCTTTCATGATATTTCTCATATTTTTCCAAGGAATTTGATTCCATGTTTATCTCTTTATGACCATTATTAACAAGATGAGCGTAAATTCAAGATAAATGTCAGTGCGCGCGAGGTCTTTTAATACATAGCATATATGGGCAAAAACATGCCTATACAAAATCCGTTATAGCTCTTTGGAATGCACCGGGATCCTCAATTTTTTTTCATATTAAGATAGAGTATGAGTCGGAAATATGATTCCATGTCTCATTTGGCCATTAAGTGTATCGTGACATCATCACAATGGCCTTGGAACTCAAAATACGAATTTGCATATTATGACGTCAGCATATTTATGTAAAATTGATTGTATCTCTGTAAATATTGATCAATTTTCTTCAAAATTTCGATATGTTGTAGCTAAGACAATTCTCTACAAGCGCAGTTAATACCATTTTTCATTTTGATGACGTCATCATAGTAAAAATTTTGATTAAAGGCCTCATGTCAAAAACTTCATAATTTGCGTGTTATGCCTATAGAAGGTGAATTTAGTTCACGTTATGAATCTACATGATATTGGTTGTTAAGAATTTGTAAGCAGTATGTCGCTTATTTTTGCTCTATTTTGTCACAAATTTTAGTTGACCAGCCCACCTATACTTGTTCCAAACAAGTATTATGTCTAGTTATTTATTTATTTTTCTTAATTCTCGCCACTTTTTTGTTAGCAAGATAACTTGAAATTGTCTAAGTCAAATCACTTGAAATTTGGCACACATATGTATAGGCATATGGACAAAACACAGTAAGGTTTTCAACCTTGACCTTGATTGATGATGTCATCTAGGCGCCATTTTGTGAAATTTTCTGAAAATAAACTCATGATCATATCTTCATAACCAAAAGGTATTTCTCATTCATATTTATTATGATCAAGGTCAATATCAGTCCAGTCAATTTCAGGTCAAAAAACGCGCGCGTGCGCGTACGTCCGCGCGTCAGTGCGCGCGCAAAAAAAATAAATGCTCAAAATCGTCTCAAATTTATTTTGCATACGTTTCAGGTCATTTTAAGCATTTTATAAAAAATCGCGCGTACGAGCATGCGCGCGCGTTTTCGCGCGTAACACCATTACAAAACATAGAATCGCCATTTTTTTTTCTTTCATGATAATTCTCATATTTTTTCAAGGAATTTGATACCATGTTTATCTCTTTATGACCATTATTAACAAGATGAGCGTCAATTCAAGATAAATGTCAGTGCGCGCGAGCTCTTTTAATACATAGCATATATGGGCAAAAACATGCCTATACAAAATCCGTTATAGCTCTTTGGAATGCACCGGGATCCTCATTTTTTTTTCATATTTAGATAGAGTATGAGTCGGAAATATGATTCCATGTCTCATTTGGCCATTAAGTGTATCGTGAAATCATCACAATGGCCTTGGAACTCAAAATACGAATTTGCATATTATGACGTCAGCATATTTATGTAAAATTGATTGTATCTCTGTAAACATTGATCAATTTTCTTCAAAATTTCGATATGTTGTAGCTAAGACAATTCTCTACAAGCGCAATAATAAGCATTTTTCATTTTTATGACGTCATCATAGTGAAAATTTTGATTAAAGGCCTCATGTCAAAAACTTCATAATTTGCGTGTTATGCCTATAGAAGGTGAATTTAGTTCACGTTATGAATCTACATGATATTGTTTTTTAAGAATTTGTAAGCATTATGTCGCTTATTTTTGCTCTATTTTGTCTCAAGTTTTAGTTGACCAGCCCACCTATACTTGTTCCAAACAAGTATTATATGTCTAGTTTAGTACTGTCTCCGTTGAGTAGCAACGCAGGGGAAAGATGTGCCCCAAATGACAAAGGGAGAAAAGACATAAGGAGGGAGATCGAGAGATGAAGAGAGAGTGAGATAGAGAGAGAGAGAGAGAGAGAAAGAGAGAGAAAGAGAGAGAGGAGGAGGGGGGCTGGATGAGAAGGAGAAATAAATCGAAATTATGAGAGAGATTTAGAGAGAGATTTAGAGATAGAGAGAGAGAGATAGGGGGGGGGGCAATATGAAAATAGGATTAAACTAACGGAGTGAAAATTGCAATAACATCAATACAACGTAACTGTTCTAATAAGCAATAATTATAAATCAAAATTGGTATTTCTTTTTCAACAATCTGATTAATAATTTTTTTTTCCCGTCTGATTCCTACTATCAGGTTCTCTCCAGCCTTGATGCTATATCTTCTCACTGTGATTCCGGGTATCGGGTTTTTGCATGTGGACATCCATGAAAGGAGGATGAACAAGATGGGTGATCCGGGCTCATACGAGTGCGAGCAAATAGTGAAAAACACGTCGACTTTTCCCGAATTAGACTATGACAAGAATATGGTATGTAGACAATTTAAAGATATCATATGCTATGTATGTGTGTGTGTGTGTGCGTGTGCGGCTGTGTGTGTGTGGGTGAGTGTGTATATTGTGTACAAAGTAAAAGTAGTGTGTGTGTGTGTGTAATTGGGTTTTTATAGACGTGTATCAATCAGATATGATTATTTACGTACGGGGACCGACTTTTCACGTCACCATCCGAAAGACGTGACTCAGTTTCGAACCTGCGTCCTCGGCTGAATCAGTTTGTAACTTCGATTGTAAGCTGGATTACAGGCGCACGTCACAACGTCTAATACTAGTGGGTGTGTTTGTGTGTATTGGGTTTTTACAGACGTGTATCAATCAGATATGATTATTTACGTCTGGGGACCGACCTTTAAACATCACCATCCGAAAGACGTGACTCAGTTTCGAACCTGCGTCCGAATCAGTTTGTAACTTCCACTTTTAGCTGGATTACAGGCGCACGCCACAACGCCTAGTTAGCAGAAGTAGTAGCAGTAGTTTGTTTGTTTGTTTGTTTGTTTTATCTATTTCAATACGGTGATAAAAACCTGCTTTCAGCCGCAAGGCTGTTTTTCAGCAAGTTCGTATACAAAAGAAGACAACATTACAAATTTTATGTACATAATTTTACTAATTCCCGAACAAAATGATGAGTATTATTTATTTCATAAAATGATGGTTTATAACATAATTTTACTAATGACCGGTCATTAGCATTTGATAATGACCGGTCATTATCAAAATTATATGCTAGGCAAAATAAATTCCTGGTCACGTGTACGCTTTCAACCAATCATTTGATTAGGATCCACGTCATCATCTTATTAAGCATGGAGCTAGCCTGTGACAGGACTGTGGCCTCTGTTGGCTACTCAACTCTAAATTTAATTCATTTTACCCCGCTTTCTCCTTTCTGTACATGAGTATCGTATGAGTATGTATCTATATGTAATGTGTTTATAACTTGTTTTTATATATGGTTTTATTGATGTTATCTATTTATGAGTGAAAAAATGACTGGAAACTTAAAACCTGAAGTCTGAAAAAAGAATGAAATTCTACATTACATTATTTGCTATACTGCCATCGATCAATGTCTACAGAATACAAAATTCAAAGATG
Source organism: Strongylocentrotus droebachiensis (assembly GCA_035222895.1). NCBI lineage: Eukaryota > Metazoa > Echinodermata > Echinoidea > Camarodonta > Strongylocentrotidae > Strongylocentrotus > Strongylocentrotus droebachiensis. Next base: position 21,727 of record JAVYIG010004651.1, read on the forward strand.
GCTACCATGACATTATTTTCAATGTTCAATTAATTGCACTTAATCGAGATGTCCATTTATCACTTAACGTAACACGCAAAGTGGTTTACCCAAAGCATTTTACCAAACTATAAGAGGCGGATAATTTACCGCTCATCTCACCTGACCTGAATTTCATAATCGCTAAATCAGTTCGATCCTAATTATTATACGGCGGCAAAAGGACAAAACTAGAATTGTTGTCTAGACATATTGCTTGTAACACTAACAGTCAAAGGTTTCATTGGAAAATATGTAACTTTAAATAATATATAGGCTATATATATCTTATATATGAGTTCTTACCGCTTTTCTCATTATATTTTCAGTATTATACATTCCTACAGGAAAAAAAAAGGGATTTAACAAGTTTAGGATGTTTTTGACACAACTTTGAAGAAGAAAAAAATATTTTGGACCGCGGTCTATTTTCATGCAAGCCTTGATCAATTTAAAACATGAACGATGAGATAGAGAGAGAAAAAGAAGAAGAAAAAAAAACATTCGGAACACATTTCACAAAATTTCCTGAAACGTGAAGAAGTGAGTCTCCATCACAAGCGTTATTATCAGCTCATTTCTTCATTCTAATTTTAAAATGTTCAAAGGGTTGTGAGTTACAAATATATATTTTACATTCATAGATAGTCAGAGTTGAATATCAAGTAACCGAAATTACGTTGCTAGGACATGGATGAGCCAGAATTGGTCTTGTGGGATAATTCCCCTTTGTCTAACTGCCACTGCCTCTCTCTCCATCCAAGGGGTGAATGGGAACCTGATATATTATGCTTGAGCGCTAGTTACTTTGGCAGCTCGGCTATAACCAGGGTAATATGTGTAAAGCGCCATGAGCGTCAGAACCTGGCGGATACTGGCGCTATTATTAAAGATGAAATTCAAAGAAAATCACAAATATGTCAACTAATGTATCACAAGAAACTGGTAAGCTAACAGATCGCCATCGTACAAGTTTTAGGTCAACTACATATCGGGTGATTTATAAAAATACAAATACAACCACCTCCGTAGCAGCTGTGATATATACGAGACATTCGCCGGAAAATAACGATGTTTAATGACGTCACTATATTGACCAATACTGCCTAAGCAGACGACATCCCATAAAGAATGAACATAAGTGCAAAGCTATTATTTGTCAAATTATAATGAGTTCAGTGTATATACATGTAATGGCATGTCAACAGGCGCGCCGGAAGCAGTTTGGGATTGGGGGGGCAAACATTCCAGGGGGCTCACCTTCCAGGGGCAGTGACGTAACGAGCAAAAACGTTTGGAAGGGTGGGGGGGGGGGCAAAAGAAAAATCTGCATCACCATCACTCTTACACGTTACATGCAGGGCAGGCCCCGCGGAACGTTTTTCAAAGTGGATTATTAACAATCAGGTAGAGCGTAAAATGGTGGGGGGTCCAGGGGCTGAGCCCCCAGAAGTTTAGGAGTTTTAGGCATTAAAATTATGGTCAGATAAGCATATTTAGATACCTTATTTGTGACACTGGCAGGCCACTAATTGGCGGAGAGTCCAGGGAGCAGAGCCCCCGAGAGCTCGGGGGTTTTAGGTATTTAATAACGGTCAGATGAGCATACAGGGGACCGCCTTACGGCCCTTGGTGGGTCCGGGGGCAGAGCCCCCGTAAGCTCTGGGGTTTTAGGCATTTAATTAAGGTCAGATGAGCATCCAGGGCCCCGCCTTAGGGCCCTTGGTGGGATTCCAGGGGGCAGAGCCCCCGGAAGCTCGGAGGTTTTAGGTATTTAATTACGGTCAGATGAGCATACAAGGGACCGCCCTAGGGCCCTTGGTAGGGTCTGGGGGTTGAGCCCCCGTAAGCTCAGGGGTTTTAGGTATTTAATAACGGTCAGATGAGCATACAGGGGACCGCCTTAGGGCCCTTGGTGGGGTCTGGGGGCGGAGCCCCCGTAAGCTCTGGGGTCTAAGACATTTAATTACGGTCAGATGAGCATCCAGGGCCCCGCCTTAGGGCCCTTGTTAGGGTCCAGGGGGCAGAGCCCCCGGAAGCTCGAGGGTTTTAGGTATTTAATTACGGTCAGATGAGCATATTTTGATACCTCATTATTTTGTGACATTGGCAGGTCACTTATTTTTTCTCACTCTCTTTCTTTCTTTTTCTCTGGAACAAACTTTTTCAACAATTGAGGGTGGCACGAGTCACCGAGCCCGGCCGTTCTGCAGACCCTAACATAAATGCTTCTAAATAAGCATATTTTTCGCCCAACTGTAAATTTGGGAATTTCTAATTTTCCAACAAACGCATAAAAAGGTACCGGAAAATCATGTCATTTCAGCAACATTTGTAAATCATTGGTATCAAATAAAAAAAATACCCCCCCCATCAGTACGCCAGCGTTCAGGGGCTCATAAGCTTCTCACCCCTATAACAAAAAACAGACACGCTTTCCCATTATCTCGCAATATGTCCACGCCTATGCGCGTATCGCTATTATAAAAACCTCCATTGATAAATATAGGTAGCATGCGCAATGTTTAGGAAATTTAATTCCTGTTAACTTTCCTTTTCTTTGAATGGAATTTCATAATTATGGTTTGTATTATTGTTATGTTCTTTGGGGTTAAAAATACAAACCATCTTTACTCCTTTACTGCTTTTTTTTTTTTTTTTTGAGGGGGGGGGGGGTGTTTGGGGGGCAAAAATGCGTTTTGCCCCCCCCCCACTTTTTTGATGGGGGGGGGGGGGGAGCTGCCCCCCTCCCCCCCCCCACTTCCGGCGCCTATGCATGTCAAACCATTCAAAAGGGGATATGACCCGATTCTGATAACTAAAATCTTTTGCTTGTAAATACACAGGGTAGGGGTTAATTAACAATCAAAGAAACAAGACTTTCAATGTGAAAACCCCCCAGAATGATATTAAGGACGGCATTTGTTCCCTCTTGAAACGCCGAACATACCGGGGTGTGTGCAGCTGAATATACAATGGCGTCTTATTTTGTTTACAAGCGACAGATTCCTTTATTTTTGTATGGCTGCATTTGTCATCAAAATAAAAACATGTGCGGGGTTTAGAGTGAGGCAATAGATTATACATTCAGCCTGACGGTACTGAAGTAAGAGAAAGAACTCAAGAGAAGATGAAAACACAGGCACTGAAAATGTGTGAGATGTCATGGGACATCGTCTGCTTGTGCAAAACATGTCCATACTGTGATCTCACACATCTCAGCAGCGTTCAGAGAGCACTTCAAGTGCTATGCCGGGGCTGTATTTAAGCGTTTTGTAATTTATGATAATCATTACTTCGAATGCTTTCAAGCATTGAATTTTGATAACCTTTTCGAATCAAAGTTTCAACTTTGCAATAATGAAAATAAAGTTAGTTTTTAAAATCAATGAAAATCTACTTTGAGCAAATAATTACCGTTGGTGAAGGTGATGGGACAAACTATCACTTCCGAGGCGATCTGGATGTAGCTATCTTTCCGAAGCGAAGCTGAGGAAAGATAGCGTATATACATTCTGATCGACGAGGAAGTGATAGTTTGCCATCGCTTGAAACCAAAAGGTGATTATTTGCTTTATATTCCACATCAAAAATAATTTAATAACAAAAAGAAAAGGACGTGTATGCATCTACATAAAAGACACCTAGGCCCAAATTCACACCAAAAAGTTTAAGTTTAACCCATCCCCTTGAGGGTACGGTGCGCGCATGTATTTTCTTTAATTGCGCTCATTGGTATTAAATGCGAGCTTAATTACGCCTGTTTTAGTGCGCTTTTGGATAATCTTCAGTGAAAGTGCGTTGCCCTGTGTAGATAGTACCTCTATCTTCAATGAAAGTGCGTTGCGCTGTGTAGATAGTAGTACTATCTACACAGTGTAACGAACTTTTTGCTTCTCCCATCAATAATGGGCGAGTTATCTTTCATCACGTGATTTACTTTTGACCAATCGTAGAGCAAGGTTCTTAGTATGTGGGATATAAACATAAATATCCATATTATTATTAATTTGGATGATTATGAAAGATCATGAGACTTATTCTGTGCACACAAAAATAATGAATTATTAGCCCGAACAATAAAACCTTTTTACCTATTCTTTTAAACAAAAGAAGAAAAAAAAAACCCTGACACATTATGATATCACAAACCCCCAAAATAATTTCCAAACCTAGACCATGATTATGAAATGCCATTGTTCATTAAACCGTCGAAATGACGGACTATCCATTTTGTTTGTCATTTGGAAACCAACTCAATAATTATTGATATGTTGAAGTATGACTGAAGTAGTACTGCAAACGGGATGGCGGGGAACTAATCAAAACGATGAGCATAAAATTGACAATTTGACAATTATTGTATCTAGTCGAAAGGTAATGTTTGATTTCAATCGAATTTTGAAATGTTCCTTGCGATGATTGACATTTTGATGAAATAAACGGATATTGCCTTTTGTCATTGATTGCATATCATGATGAATTATACTTTATGTATCTAAAACCTGTCAAGTCTCTTTTTATTCTTATAAAAACAAAAAATCATATCTATGGTTTATTTTCACACCTCTCCGATTTTTCACGCCTGTCAGCTTTATACATCAAAACCAATGCAAAACTTTACATGGGGGGGGGGGGGGGGGGGCTTTGTTATAGACGTGCAACCAGGTTTTGAATAAAAAATTAAAACCTTGATATTGAATGTAACCATGCCATATTATATACCTCTCTTTAGTATGTTGAATCTAGTCATCTGATTGGTCGAATTGGAGTCGTGGTTTTAGCTATGCCCGCCTAACGGTCAATAGTTCATGATAAAGATGCCCGCTGCCCGGTGAAACGGGCCGCATAAATAGTTTTGCTGAGATCCAAATTGGTTTTATGTAAAAAGTTTCTTTGTGCGAGCGTGGAAACGATACACGTAAACAGTGTGTGTGCGATTTTGTCGCTAAAGGCCCGGTCACACAGAGGGGACGCATGCGGGACGCACGGCCGGCGCATGGAAAATTTCCAATTTTGGCCAGTGCGTTGTCGTTCGCTAGGCGTGCGTCATCACTCGTTACTCGTTCGTCGAGCGCGCTGGACCAACGCTGGACCAGCGCTATGCATTCGTCGTCATTCGCTGTGTGCGTCGGGATTTTTTGAGCATGCTCAAAAGTGTGCGCGGAGCTCGACGCATGAATGTACACGCCAAAGGCACGCCAGACGTGCGTTGAGCGCGCTAGCTACACGCTGTGCATTTTGTGTCAGCTCGCTAGCTTTTCCAAAATCATGACAAAAGTTAGGCACACGGCCTTTTCCGATTTCCAATGCGCTGGCCGTGCGTCGTAGAACGCGGTGCATGCGTGGACCATTCGTCCAGCGCGCTAGCAACACGCTGTGCATTCGTGGAAGTTATTATCATGTGCGCTCTGGGTACGGTCTGCATGCGTACTGTATGCGCCCTGTATGCGCTCAGTGCGCTAGCAACACGCTATGCATTTGGTGTCAAAAGTTGAGCGCACGACAACGCACTGGACAAAATTGCAAATTTCCCATGCGCTGGCCGTGCGTTCCCCATGCGTCCTCCCTGTGTGACCGGGCCTTTAGTGTGTGTGATTCCCGAATGGTAGTAACATTCAGGCAACTTTCCAGCGAAGATTAACAGACAGTGTCACATATTTTCTGTAATTTTTTAACCAATCTTTACACAAGAAAAGGATAAGGTAACAATTCTTTGTAGATTTTAGTGTGAATTCGGTATAAACAATATAATGGACTGCTTTAATATTTATTAATTAATTAATTTATTTATTCAAACATATTTCAACAGGATAACATTGATCAGCTCGCAGGCTGTTTTACATAATGGTCCTGCATAAAGACGGAAAATACAAATTCAAGATCTGACAATAAGACTAGTTACTAACAAAATAGCAGTTTTATACAAATGGTAAAAAACGAAACAACACAAATAGGAAATATAGAATTAGGGAAAAACGAAAAGAGGGGGGAAAAGATATGCATAATTATATGTAATTTTCTAAATAATAGGGCTAGCACTCATTTTAGTTAGTTATTGCATACAATGCTGTAGTAGTAAGGAGAAACGGCAGTGAACACATTTTATCGATTAAAGGAAGATTTTTTATATTGGTATTTGAAAACTGTCAACTGAATTGGCATTTTTGATATTATTGGGAAGCTTATTCCAATTAACCGCTCCAGCATACTTAAAAAGATTGTTTGAATAAGGTCACGTTGGGTTTGGGCAATACTATATTTAAAGAGTTTGCATTTCTTGTATCAAGGCCATGGCGGTCAAAATACGTTTCTATTTCGTTTGATAAGCGAGGTGGGGACAATGCCCCTTATACATTTGAACATAAGCATAGCCAGAATATAATCACGGCGGTAGTCAACAGTTTGCCAGAAAAGTTGTTTTATCAATGCGTTGCCGCTTGCAATTTCATAGTCAGAGATATACCAGTTACATATCTAGCAGCTCTTTTCTGCAATCTCTGAAGAGGCAGCTTGTAGCTGGCTGGGCAGTTTCCCCATACAGAGATTGCATAGTAGGGTGTTCAATAGTTCTGAGTTTAGGAATTTACTCAGCTTTCCTAGAGAATACATTGTTTAAGCAATAGATTTATATAAATCTCTTAAATATAATTCCACTTGAAGTTTTCATCAATCACTATACCTAAGTATTTAATAGATTTTACCTGTTCGATCAGTTCATCTTTTATGAATATATTACATATATATGAGGATCTTAATTTGATTAGTATTGTTTTGGTTTTACTTGTGTTAATGCGTAATCGATTTTGATTATACCAATTATTTAGAGCGTTAATATCTTTTTGTAATTTCTTTGTGACATCATCTAACTTTGTGACATCATCTGCAACAAAGACTACAACATCATCAGCAAATATGGTGTAGACGCCTTCAGTTATGCATTTAGATATATCGTTTATGAATATTAGGAACAAAATGGGGGCCAGGACACTGCCCTGTGGTACCCCGATAGAAAGCTCTCTTATATCAGATAGTTTTCTTTTGGAGTGTGCCACTTGCTTCCTATTACTTAAATAGTTTTTGAACCATAATAGCCTATTTTCAGCAACTCCATATGTTTCAAGTTTGAATAAAAGAAGCTCGTGGTCACTCAGTCAAAACATTTAGAGATGTCTAAGAAACATGCACCAACCATTTATTTCATATTTAAGGCTTCGTATAAGCCGTCTAACACGGTGTAAGCATGTTATAGTTGAATGGTTTGGAAAAAGGCGTATTGATCGGCATTAATCATATCATGTTTTTGGAGGTAGGAAAGTAACTTTTATTGTGCTTCCTTTTCTATAATTTTAGGAATATGACTAGCAACAGAAATTGGTCGATAATAATTTTTTTCATTTTTGAGCCTTTTCCTTTGAAAATCGGTGTGGTACATACAATCTTCCAGTCACCAGGTACTATTCCTGTATCCTGACTTACATTGAAAATATCACACAGGGATTAAGCGATATACGGGGCAGCTAATTTGAGTAATTTAGTGTCAATGTCTAAGACATCTAAGTTGCTATTTGAAGCCAAGTTAGTTAATTGTTTTAAAATCTTGGAACTATCAATTGGTTGGAAATAAAATTCATAAATACAGTGTGGATGCTTCCATTTCGGTTTTTCTTTAACAAATGATTTAGAGATATTGTTACCTGCATGTTTTAATAAAAAAAATCGTTCATTTCATTACATTCAATATTACAGCTCATGTCCTTCGACTTTGTCACTCCAGAAATCTTATTCAATTCTGCCCATAATTTCTTCGAATTATTCTTATGTTTATTATGTACATCCCGGAAGTATTCCTTTTTTCGTTTTCGTATGAGACAGAAAGTATGTTTTTTTAATAGTTTTTTTTGTACTTTTTATCATATTCAGTACGAGTTCCTAGTTCAGGAGAAGACATGGACTTTCTTTAAAGGAGCTACACAAAGAAAATTCACTAACAACTCATAATTAGAACAAATTACATATGGATGGAAAGATTTTCTCTTGAAAAACACGAACAATTTGCTGGTAATCATATAGATATCATGGAAAGGCGTAAAATGCAATTTTTCAAGACCCTCCTTAGACCCCGAACGCCCCTGAACGTAAGTCAAACACACAAGCGTAGCGAGCTCTGAAAAGTGACGTCACACACTGGAAAAACAGCTCAGTGCCGTGCAGCAGTATGCAGCTAGCCAGCTGTGTCCCGTATGTGACGTCACAAATATTGACGCTCTACAAAGGACCGCTGAAGGCAGAAAATCTGGATCTCAAAACTAACATTTTTGAGAGTTGATTACTGCGGGCCCCAAACATATTTTGAAGAGTAGAGTTGTTGTATTTGATCGGCAAGGCTTCCCCTTCATGACTTTTGCATCAATTCAAAACACTTTTGATTCTTCGTGTGGCTACATGAGTTTTACAATTTCTGGAGTCATCCAGGGACAAATTCTGTCTTTTACCCTAGTTGTTTTGATAGGTGCATGATCGTTACTTATAATATTCGAGGCATGGTTGTTTCTATACTGGCTCTCGGGGACGCCGCGGCGCGCCTCGGGGTCATAGCAGGATGTAACGTTCCCTTGAGCCTATATAAACAGCTGTGCCTATCATAGCAGTCAATATATCTATAATATAATGTTTCATCACTTGCAGAACCAGTTAGTTTTGAAAATACTGTGTGCACGCAGTCAAGCGTGAATGTGTAAAGCAATCATGAAAATGGAATACGGCAAAACCTTAAACATGGGTTTCGTTTTGAATGGAAGTCCCTATGATAGGTACCATTCCTTTGCCAAAATGACCCTTACAAATGGGTATGGGTTAGACGCTTCGGCCGCACACCCCCGACCAAACCGAATCTGAGTACCCCCCCCCCCCCCCTCCCCGGGTTTTGCTCCAGCCACCTCCAAAATAATGCAATTTCTGTGAAATGTTCCATATTATTTGTCATTTGGTTAATGATGATTGTATAATCTCTCATAACCTTAAATATTTATTTCTGATCATCGCTGTGCTATTATTGACCTGTGTGTGTGTGTGTGTGCATGTTCGTGTGGTTGTATTTGCGTATAGCGTGTAGAAGAGATCTTTTTTTCCTATGGTAGATTGCTTGAACTAAGATCTACTTACCAAAATAAGATACCCTGCTGAAAATTATTTAGTTTTATCATGACTTTCTTTTCTTTGTGTAGGATTGGATGGAATTTCTTAGCAAGAGTATAAAACTGGAAGAATGGCCACAAGTCTTGGAGCAGACTATGATGTTCTTGGTAATCCTGGGTAGATGGATGCTACCGAAGGGAAATCTCACCCGGGAACAACTCTCCCAGCTCCTCCTTGTCTACCTTGGTATGGCAGCGGACATCCTAGAGTTCTCCAGCGAAGGTCTGGCCCAGCCTGTGGTCGCCTGTGATCTGGTCAAGATTGGCATCGTCACCGGTATCTGGGGCATGAGCCTCTGTCAGTTCACGCTCGTACTGACATCTGTGGCGGGTCCGAAGATCCGCAATTTCAAAAATAAGAAGAGAAAGAGAGGCCAGGATGGTGCGGAAGTTAAGACTGAGGATCCCGTGGCTGGTTTCGTTGAGCAAGATATCAAAGAGAAGCGGCCCTCTATCTGTGGGTCGGAGATCTGGTCTCTCCTCCTAGTCCTTCTCATGCAAGATTGCCCCTTTCTGGCAATGCGATTGTATTTGATTACAAAAATCAATGTTATTGATCGCGCAATGCTTTTCTTTGCGGGAAAGAATCTATTGGTGTTTATGCTGGTCACATATCGTATCATTGTGTTATGCGGGGAACACAATGATAAGACCAAGGTTAGGCCCGTGCCACTTGTAGGCTTTCCGCAGCAGCCTCAGGTTGACGCAATGGTCGTCAGGAAACAGAGGTCAAGCTGGTCGCTTGACCCTTTGATTTCTAGAGTAACCGACTTCACAAATCGCCTGAGGAATCACGTCCAAGTCTTGGACCAAGAGATAGGGAGAAAACGTGGCGTACATGTTCCCTCCGAACCCGACCGACCAACTACCAAGCCGATGACGCCATTCCATGTCGCCATGGACGGCCACTCTGTAGAGGTCACTGAGATTGATACCATTGAATCAGTCACTCCGGACACCACTGAAACGGAAATCATCGACACGGCACGATCCCTATCTTCACCCGTTGACGACGGGACGACTAAGCCTGGTGAAACCGATCCCGACGGCGTCGACGACACAAGCTCCCCCATCTTCAAACTTCACCATGATGATCAACCTGTTCCATCCATGGTCGAGGTCGGAAATGACTTCGAAGAGATAATAAGTCTCAGTGATGACAGCGTCAAAGAGAATCTGCAGGCCGCGGGGAATGGATTGACTTTAGGACTTGGTAGTGATGATCAGATGAAACCTGCCGATTTGAACGATGAAAGCACCGAACTGCCATTAGACAGTAGCCTTAACGGTGAATTTAAAAACACCTAAAAGAGGGGATGATAATCATAATAATACATTGATATCAAACGATATATATATATTCAAAAGATTTCACTAAAACTAATTACTGATATACTTACCATTTATTTTCCTTTGTCTTTCATGATTAATTTTGACGTTAAAGAAATTACCGTTTTAAGTGATTGTGGGTTGCTGAGTTGCAAAATGAGAACATTGTATAAATATAGAATTTTATTGCAATGAGCAAGAACATACCTGTCTGTAATATGTCTAATAATGTTACTTATTACGTACATACAATTTCAAAAATTCATCTCGACTCATACTTTGTATTTCCCTTTGTCTTTCATTAAAATATATGACACGTTTGAATAAATTATCATATTTACAATATACGATCGTGTGAAGCTGATAAGCAAATTTAGAATAGTGTATACAAAGACAGAATTTTATTGAATAGGAAAGAATATATTTGCCTGATCAGGCATCGTACATAATGTACATGTATATGTTTGTAGTTGTAGTTTGATATTCTGCGTAGTGCACAGGAAATACTAAGGTTGCGAACTACAATAAAGATACACAGGTGTCTAATTATGATATAACGTATATTGTCTCGATTTACCAAATGGAAAAGAGCAGCACAAACAAAGTATAATGGTGTGGAATTAATTTGCGGTTTAACTTCAAACACACTCAAATTACTTACGAAACTGAGTAGTGTATAAAACGCAAGTACGGTTATTTAGTCACAAGCTGCCACTTCATGTCTACCAATCGAATTATTACATGGTAACTTTATATACAAAACAAATGAAAATATATGTTTTTTGTAATAACAGATTAATACACTGAAATAATATGATAAGTAGTAACAGAGATATATAGCACAAATTCTTATTCATTGCTCCTAAAGATCTGCAGACCTTATTCTCGGCGACTAAAAATGGAATCACAGTATCGCTGAACAAAATTGAAAAAAGAAATTTGAGCTGGAATCTGATTAAAAAGCAGCAAAGCAGCAAAGGTACTTCTTTAGTGTACTTCGTAAGATTGAAGTAAATACCCAATTGTACGTAGAATACATTTAATTTTTTTTTTTGGTTTTCTTTCATTATACTTGAGTAAAAATAACAGTTTATGACATATCATTGGCAAATCCGATGACCCGGGTATAATTTGCAGGCACGTAGCCACGGGGGGGGGGGGGGGGGGGGGGGGGGGGGCACGTGCCCCCCTAAAATTTCCAGGATCGGTTGAACTTTTTTAGACCCCTTTTTTGACCTCGATCGATTACATGTATGTGCCCCCCCCCCCCCCAAACATCGAACTCTGGCTACGTTCCTGATAATTAGGCCTCTATAACCGCGGTGAAATTAATGTCATTCTTAAAATAGTGAGTGAAAGTGCTCGACATGATGAATGTTGCCATGGTTACGAAGCCACAAAAAAGTTTATACATGCACTGCACTTCATTACGCTCGAATTAATCAGACGGTACCACTCACGATAATTTACCAACGATATATATTTTTTTATCATTGGCAATCACGAAATGTAGAATCCTGTTTCCAATGTACAATGCAAATGGAATGATGTGGGGGGGGGGGGGGGTTAAGGGGGAACGGCAATGATTTAAAAGCCAAACTTAATAGGAGCGTGACATGAGACTGATTCGTGATTAATTATTAATATATATTTTTATAATCACATTTTGTTTTATTGGAAATTTGTGGTGTTGTCTATAATGCGTGTTATATATTTTGTTTTAAATGCATGCAGAACCAAAATGGCACGAGACTTTGGTAATAAACTGCTTTATATTATTAACCTATTGTATATTAGTAGGCTTATCCCAGGGAAGTGATAGAGAAGGAGTGGAATCAAGCCGCTCTCCTTTGACCCCATGCTCCAAGCCGCCGAAAAATTATGCGCTAATCTGGTACTGTTGACTATAGGTTGTGAGATAAAAGAGCGCATGAAATATCAGGATTTAGAATTCCTACATCAGAAAATGGTATCTCAGGAAATGTTCGCTGCCTTTTTCAATGATTTCTCATCAATTGTTGAATGTGTAATGAGTTGAAAATGCGAACACAAGATTTTGTAATTACATTTTTTTTTCCAACTGCGCAAAAAGCACGCGAAAGCACGCATTAACAAACTTAAAGTTGTCGAAGAATGTAAATCATGGATTAAATGACGGGGTATTAACATGCGAAAACACATATTGCTCCGATTGTCTCATTTTCGCTCGCGTGAATATTGCCAGCACAAACCACTGACCTCTATCTCCTGTACGGATCATCGCACATTCCCATTCATTATACGTTACGTACTAAAAGGCTGTATTGTCTGACCGTCATGAATATTCATGTTTTTGCTTACCTCGGCTAAATGTTTGCATTTACTAAATTGAAAAATTACGGTGGGGGGTTGGATGAAATGGACATAATGAAATAGGCAGAAGTGATCTATGATAATTCATGCTTTTTATGTTTCGTGTGCTCGACCTATAATCTTCAAATCGCTTGGCAAACTGAGTACAAAGTTAGACTTGTTTCACATGTGTATTATAGGCAATGACGAGCTTGCAACCTATTTTGAAAAATTACGGTGGGTGAACTTTCAAAAGTCAATGAGACATGAGGGCTCCAATGAAAGAGCTAGTGATAACGTACGTCGGGGTGGATGTGCTTTTCGTTTAAACAAAAAATGAATTTTTAACGATTTTTTTAAAAAACGTCCATAGGCTAACATGTTAGGCTGCTGGCTCAAACCATGCTCTGACGATAGGGGGCGTCGTGAAATGAGACTAAACGGAGCCATATGATCGGATTAACTTTAAATATTGAGTTCTTTTAGGATCTAATTTTTCTTTTACCAACTCTGGCACACATAGGCTATATAGGAAGGGCGGAGTATCAAATTAGATTTGTTGTTGTTGATGCACTATATTCCGAATATTTACAGTCTCCATATAGGCCCGAATTCACAAAGGAGGTTTGTCGACAAACCGAGGTTTATGTGCGTCATACGACGCGTTTTACGCGTTTTTTACAAACCTGGTTTGTAAAGAACAAAAGGAGGTTTGGCGAAACAAAAGGAGGTTTGAGCTCAAACCTTGGTCTGAGCTCAAACCTTGCTTTGTGAATTCGGGCCATCAAGTTTATGATTTACACTGAAATTTTGCTGGTAATTTAATAAATGTGAAACTCGGGTGCCTGCCTCCAAAATTCTCCGCAATGGAAGAGGAGCTCGGAGCATGGAACTTAAAAGCAAAGTGGAATGTTACGCATCCCATTTTTACGCTTTAGAGCTCACGCATGCGTTTGAATAAATCACAAGAGTTTCCACTCCTTCTCTATCACCTCCCTGGCTTATCCGTATGAAACCCACCTTGCATTCACTACTTTTGTTATGTCAATAAAGCCTCCTTTAGGAAGTAAGCATAAAATCAGAATAAAAATTCTAACTATAGCCTACTTCTTGATAATTATTAACCGTTTCAGTGTATTTTTTTGTTGCACTCTGTTCTAATTATTCGGCGTTATGTTGAACCGACGAATCCGTACAATTATATGACAAATTCGTCGGTTCATAATAACGGCATTGAATTATTTCTTTACTTCGTACCTTCAATTTTGATGTTAAGGACTTGTGCTTTTTCAAGCTTTCAACTTCGTTTTGTTGTAAACATAAAATGGCAAGTCTCTAGACCGCCGTCTTGTAGTGCTACATGTGTATATTTTCAACTGCAATGAATTAAAATGCTCTATAAAAAAAATTGGTTTAACTTGTCTATCATTTTCAAATTGTGGAAAATGCTTGTGCTTATTCAAGTTTTCAACTGAACTTATTGTTAACATGAACTGATTTGTCTCCGGAATACCGTCTTGTACAGGCAGGGGCGTAGACAACGGGGGGGATGAGGGGGATGCATCCCCCACCTCACAAGGTGGGGGGGATGGCATGTACAATCATCCCCCCAGGTTTTGGGGAATGATATTTGCTTACTTAATAAGTCATAATGATGATAATAATAGTAATAATAATAATGATAACAATTATAATATTAATAATAATTATGATGATGATAATAATAATCCTCATCATTATTGTAATTGTGTTTATTGTTATTAGCCGCATTCACACGGTGAAAGCCAATTCAGAGGGTAAAAAACAGAAAATCTTACAAGTATTTTGTGGTTAAACAGGCGCGGATCTACGGGGGGTTTAGGGGGTTTAAACCCGCCCCCCTTGGGCGGCCCAAAAAAAAAAAAAAAAAAAAAAAAAAAAAGGAAAAAAAAGGAAAGAAAAAAAAGAAGAAAAAAAAGAAAAAAGAACGCACGCTGGAGAGAAACCCTTGCAAGTGCAAATATTGTGAGAAGATATTCAACTCATCTGGTAACTTAACCAAACACATGATAACTCTGGATATAACTGTGTATTTAACTGTTACTTGATTTTAAAAGACGTTATCATGCACTGCTTTTTATGGTCTCCATTGTGTTAATAGATGCCAGGAAAACATCACTTACGGGGTTCAAATAAACTCGGATCGCCGCTTCGCGGATCGTGGACGATGCTCCGCATCGTCATTATTTTGGTCAACCCCCCCCCCTTAGCAAAAAGCTAGATCCGCCCCTGAGTCATCCCCCCCAGGTGTACGAACCTGTCTACGCCACTGTGTACAGGTGTATATTTGAAACTGCTAATTGCCCAGCAAATTGTAAAATGTGACTTTCATATCTACCGCAGATTCTGTGTGAATCTTAAAAAATGGACTCCACAATAACTCTGAAAAACAAGATTCCTTTATGGTGTGAGGGAGGTTAAATAAGGGACGCAGGAAACTGGTTGATATCCGATCACGTATATAATTATATGGGACGCCGGGTCACCATTTCACAATCTCATGCGCAGTTAATGGACGTGTCCCTGACGCGAGTTTGCTGGCTGCTAATGTAGTCTGTATTTTCCGAAAACACGAGGCCAAGGCTGCACGTCACACGGATGTTAAAATTAAGCTGCATTATGCATATACCAATCAGTCCATTTCAGTCAAGCTATAACTTTGACCCCCCCCCCCCACATATTCCATCTGTCCACATATCCTGCCATCCTTAGAGCAGTGGTCTCGTAATCCGGTGACCCGGGTACAAAACCAAGTCGATGAGCTAGTGCCCTTTGGTAAGGTATTAATCCTCATTACCAGATCCCTCGGAGAGGATCTAAAGCCGTCGGCCGTCTGGTTGCTTACTAACAAGCATTTATGCTTTCTTAGCAGTCAGGTTAAATAACCACCACCTCCACACTCGTATTCCCCATATACCAAACGATTTAGAAGACCCTTGGTCCATGACAGTAAGGTCCTCCGTTTCAGAAAATTCTCAAAAAATGTTCATGCGACTAAAAAACTTGTGTTCCCGAGGCCTTTTGTTTACTTCGCCCGTGTTTCTGTTTTTAAAACAGGGTCGGGGTAATGCCAACATGAAATTCCCTTTTAATTTTATTTAAATGGTCCTCAAATTTGCTGACAAAGTGACAGCAATAAGATTTGAATTTTATGAGCTCCCTTTTTATTGGCTGTAGTGCTAAAACCTCACATTCATCTTTCAAAAACCTTTCCCCATCCATCACAAAGTATGTGATATCACAGTTCTTTATATTGAATCATCCTGAAGAGCAATATATACTCCTCTTCAATGCAACTTGGCAACATCGTGTTCTGACGTTCAATCGAAGATATGAATCACAAGTTTATGGTCACATAATGACGTTTCTCTCGTCTCTAGCTCTGTTACCAAGGATGGGAGTAATCTCAGGAAACCCTTTATCTATTTTGGAAGGTAATAAAAGACTGTAAATATAGAAGATTCAAGACAATTTATAAGAAGTCAGGTTGACAGGTTATCTCATATCAAGGGAAAGAGAGTGAATGAATTATCCAGTCTTAAATAGGGAAAGAAGAATACAATATTTTGTGTACATATGTGTATAAATTAAACATATTTATGTCTTCTTTCCGATAAAAAAACACAAAAAACTATCCATATTTCTTACACCCAATTGCTCAAACAAATAACAAATACTAGCTGGAACATTGTTTTTACTATATATAAAATAATCTTTATTTCTATATCCCACTGGATATCATAACATTGATATATGTGATCTGCTCTTATAAATCGGATCTTAGCACATGAGATGCATGGTTAAAAAACATACCATCATGAAGTATAGCAAGCACTTACCATATACAATAGATTTATTAGGATCTAACATTTAAGCATATCAAAATATTGATCGATTCAGATTTTCTTAACAAGCGTGGTCATTTTCTGTCTCGAAAAATCTATTTCCACTTAACTCTGAGTATCTCATCATAAGATATTTTTCACTTTTGATTGTTCTTTTATTGCGATGTATTTGCCTTAAAATTATGCTACTCTAGGGAAATACAACTCACAATATTTACTCTAACTTTTGTAGTTTCTTTTAATTCTTTGATCATATAGGTCATGCGTAAGTATATTATACAACTCACTCCTAGATCATAATCAAATGATTAGTCAAACTTTTGAGGTTTATATAACAGCGATAATGACACAAAACAATCTTGACATAAATCATTTTTACATCAAATCACAAGGATCTAGGAGTTTCATTTGATAAAATATGTGATTTTTTTTCCTTTCATTTACTCATTACGAGATCTATTCCCTCTTGTCGAGGCTGTTTATGCACAAATCGTAATAAGCCGTCAGACTGAGTACGATATAAGCAAACAGCCTCAACTTGAGTGCGAATAGATCGTTAATTGGACTCATTCGTATGAATCATTTGTATACTGTATATATCATTGCCAATGTTATCTTTTTATGACTGATTGAAAAAAATAACACATTGAAAATTAAGAAACTCGAGTATCTCACATGGATGACTGCAATTGATATTGGAATATTTTGAAGAATTTTTTTTCCGTCTTTTACAAATAGGGCATGAACATTTCTTTCTCTTCAAAATTTCAAACCTTTTTTGCACAAATGCTTGTAAAGTTACCCAGCAAAAATATTACTTAACCTAAGAGTCTAAATTGCAGCGCTTTTCAAACAGTTTAAGTGCAGTTAATACATATGGTACGTTTGCTTGTGGAAACTATTCATTAATTAGTAATACCAGCCTACATAATGGAATAATGTTGCAATTACAATTTGATTGCAATAGGTTAAAGTTCAAAGGTCAATAGGTCAAATATGATAGACCCTGGGAGAATAAGTACATGGCAATTACTTAAATTTTACATGCTTCAGTACAAAACAAGTCTTTGCACTAACGATGCACCATGTAAAATCTCAAATTGCACATTTTAGGGTCAGTCATAAACGTATACAAGTTGCATTATTAACATTCGTCATAACATCATGTTTTTTTTTCTCAATAAAATACACTCTAAGATATTAACAGAGCACCTACTGAGAAATGCTTCAATTTAGTGACTGTAGATTACACAAATTCAATCGTTACATGTATGTGTGACCAAATGGCTCAAAACCAAACACATCTCACAAATCCAAGAAACAAGAAAATGAGTAAAAATATGAGACATTGCTTGTTTGGAGCTAGAAGGACATTTGTATGCTTTAATATAAAGTTTAATGCCCTTCTGGCTCTGAACAAACAATTTATTTAGGTAGATACTGTCCAATTGTATTAACATGAAATCTAAATGGATTCTTTGGAAATAAATTGCAAGTTTTATACCATGGGAAGGCTTGTAATCTCCAGGTTCAGATTTTTAAAAAAAAATTCTGGTGACTTATTCTTGGTTTTAAGGCATCACGTCACATTCAATATTATAAAATTTAATGACATTGTCCTTAACATTTGTTCTAATGAAATAT
This sequence comes from Strongylocentrotus droebachiensis, assembly GCA_035222895.1. Classification (NCBI taxonomy): domain Eukaryota; kingdom Metazoa; phylum Echinodermata; class Echinoidea; order Camarodonta; family Strongylocentrotidae; genus Strongylocentrotus; species Strongylocentrotus droebachiensis. The sequence goes on from JAVYIG010004651.1 coordinate 40,130, forward strand.
ACAATCTACACAAATAAGCAACATATTTCACACAGAACGGCGGAACCGTTGTAAGTACAAATTCGCTGACATTCCATTGAAACGCATGTTTAATAATATACACACGTTCTAATGAGAAGTCCCTGAACGTGTACTTATGACGGTTTTATGAAACGCTGCCCAGACTGACAACAGACCAGACAAAACATGACATCAGACCAAACGGCCAAGAATTGGTATGTTTTGGCATTGGATTGGTGTCTCTCTCGTGGTGTGAATGAGGTATAACTTTGGCCATTCTTAATTCCTTATGAGCTAACCAAGTGCATGATTCATATCATAAATTGGCTGCAAGGTTAAACCTACTAATACTGCATAATCCTGTATAATCCTACTTGCAAATATACGCATGAATTGTTTTTCTTTTCTTTTTTTCCATCATAAATGTTGTGTTTCTATGCTGTTATGATAATAAATAAAAGAAATTAGTAACACTAGACAGAATATTTATTAGGGATTACCTACAGAAGATGGCAAAGAGAGAGGTAAAAGAGAGGGAGCTAGCGAGAGGAGAGAGAGAGAGAGAGAGAGAGAGAGAAAGTAAGAGACTCAGAGAGAGAGGGAGAGGGAGGGAGAGAGAAAATGAGAAATAAAAAAGGTAGAAAGAAGATGGAATTTGAGAGATGAAAGAAAAAAGGAACATAAGAAGAGGAATAGGCCAAACATCAAAAGTATCTTTTGCAGAGTAAAGATAGTTCAAGGTATAAACATGTAAATGTTTAAGAAAAGACAAGGGAGAAAGGAAAAATACATGTATAAAATGATAAGAAAGGATTGGAACCTAATGTTAGTTCACACTATGTCCTAGTCTGTAGAGACATACTGGAGGCGAGAGCAGCAAAGGCTTTACCCCCTGGTCTGGGGCCCTTCCGCTTCACAGACTCTAGCAGACGAACCTATTTTGGATAGAGAAAATAAATGCTAGCCAATTAGTTGATTACAAGGATTAATGAGACTTTGAAGCACAAAAGCAAAATAAAATTACAGTAAAAATCTGGATTAAATGGGAGAATAAAATGCCACGATTGAAGAAAAAAAATATTTTGCTTTTTCTGTTTGTGTTAAAGGGAAACAAAAGTTTCATACTAAGTTACTTTCATTGTAAAGTTTAAATGATTGGAATAAAATCAGTGAAAATTTGAACAAAATCAGGCAGGGAATAAGGAAGTTTTTTTTTTTTTAATAACTTGTCACTAGAGGGCGATATCTAATTTGATAACATCATTTATGGACAACTCGAGATGCCTCCTGACCATGAAGTTTCACAATTATTTCACTTTCTTTAGATTCATTTGCGCTTAGACTTCATAAAATGTCATTCCACATTCTATATCTTGTTTTCAAGAGAGTTACTAGATTATCTCAATCACAAGAAAGAAGGAAAAACATGAAATATGAAGTAAAAAAACGTCCATTCTTCTCAGCCAGGTTAAATCGGTTGAGGGCTATAAACCTAACATGGGATGTTAACCGACACAACCAGTGTGATTTTGGAAAAGATTTATGCACAACTCAAAATGGAAGAAGAATTACAAAAAAAATACATTGATCTTACAGAGTCGGGCTAACTCGGACCCTGGACAACTCGGCCCGCTGCAAAAACAGTAAGTTTTTGCAGGTTTAGGGTTAGTTTTAGGTTTAGATTTAGGGTTAGGTTTAGTGTTAGGGTTAGGTTTAGGGTTAGGGTTAGGGTAAACTGACAGTTTTTGGAGCGGGCCGAGTTGTCCCCGGGACCGAGTTAGCCCGGATCCCATCTTACCATGTATTTGGTGTCTGCCTGTCCATTCTTCTGAGCAAGGTTCCATAGATTGAGGGCTAGACCCGACATGGCCGGTTGACTGATATCACCGTGGAGGATGATACATTCAAAGAACTCGCCAGCAATCACTGCTTGTCTTTTCACGCCACCCTATAACAATAGCATAGAAAAGGAAATTGTGAATCAAACCCCGAGTTTACAACCTTCCTTTGAGAATTTTGAGAGAATTGCAACATCGTATTTCACTATTCATAATTTAAAAGAAAACATAGTAATCTTGAATTAAGAATCAATTTGGTATTCTGAAAATTATTCTATAATTCTTTTAAAGGTATTACAAAGTTTTGGTATGGGGTCATGAATTTGGTTCAAATGAACATATTGGACGCATATGCGGCCCTACAATATTCATTGATCGTTGTCCCGGTCGAAATCGAGTCTAAAGTTATGAAATTATAAATAATAAACTCTTTATGTTGTATAGCTCCCTCTCAAGGTCAAGATATCAATTTAGTTATGAAACAACGTTTCTTGACTAAAATCGACCGATTAGCTATTTCCGTTTAGAAATTATATATCACAACTACATATTTCTGAGACTTTCATGGTCGCAGCTACCATTGTACGGCCGTAGGCGCTATTTGAAATTTATCAACATTTACCGGGAGCACCGGTAAATTTTTATATTCAATTTGTCTCGAAAACAGAAGTGTTTTAGGGGTTAATTTTTTTTGTGCTTATAATACATCCACAGGGGCGTCCAAATATATCAAAATTGTAAAGATTCACTATCCACCCAATTTTCAAAATTTCCCAAAACTTTGTATTACCTTTAAGGACATATATCTTAATTGTCAAAACGAATCAAAGACTATGGTGCACTAATGACAGCAGGTAGGTGGCTGCATATGCAGAAGACATTTGCAAAAGCCACTGAAAAGTTGCAATTTAAAATTTGATAAAACAAATAGTATCATTTCCCTAAAACAAAGATGAAATAAATGTTCAGACCATCGTTTTGGTATTTTTCATCTGCTGCTTATCTTCTTAATTGTACTGAAGAGATATATACAACTTTCACAAATACTTCCAATACCAACTGTATGTACATGATGTCATCGAATCAATATCAACCACAAAATGGTTACGCCCCCCCCCCCAAAAAAACAAAAAAACACACTCTTTCAGGGGCTGTTGATATGGTGGTTATTTAACCCTTTGAGAGAGAATAAAGGTGCAAAGTTAACTTGTAATGGAACATGTAAGGAATCAGATGCCAATATTTTTCTTTCCCTGTGCATGATAACTCAGAACAAATATGGAAATAAAAGTACCAGTACACCCCCCTCCTCCCCCCCCCAAAAAAAAAAAGAATAAAAAATTAAGATAAAATAAAAATATAAAAACAGAGTTAATGCCTTTCCATCTCCCTAAAATAATCTCCTACTTACATCTTGACCCAAAGTCTTGCAGTGGTCAAGGATAGCCAGGATGAGCGTCCCAGCCACGGCACTGACCTCTCCCAGAAATTTCTTATCGCTACCGTAGAGGGCGTCATTTGAATCCACTGAGAAAAAAAAAGACAATGGAAGGGCGTCAAAGCGAGGGACACTTTAAAATGAGATACAAGTTTCATTTTTACGCATTCGTATCAGACTGAAGACATAATCAGCTTAAAGATTATGCCTTCAAACACAATGGCCTGAATTCACAAAGGAGGTTTACCTTACCCATCATGGTTTAAGCCCTCATTTACATAACCCATGGTTTAAAAATTAGCGCAAAATAAGCGTACCTTGCCTTTCGCGCATCTAATATTGGACCTCTGACTGTGTCAAGCTTATGTTGCGCTAATTTTAGACCATGGGTTATGTAAATGAAGATTTAAACCATGGGTTAAATTTAAACCCCCTTTGTGAATTCGGGCCAATGTGGCAATTAATCATTGGCCTTGAAAATTACATTTTATACATGATTAAAATGAATTTCCAAAATTATTTCCAAAGACAATATTTTACTGCCGAAACAAATGCTTTCTTCCAGCTAAAATTGCAAGACATGCAAAACTAAAAAGCTTAGCAATCTCAAATGCTCAGTATGACCTGATTCATCTTAAAGCTCAATTCTTATCTTGATAGTTATCCAACTTTACAATTATGAGTCTAAGAATTTAAATAACACTGTGATATCAATTGTTTAGAGTTAATCCTAATGGGAATTTAAATCACATTATATGTTATTTGACTTTTAAGAAAAAGCAGATGTCTTAATAAGATCCCAAGTATATCTCCAATCAACACCAACATGTGTACCCACTCTCTTCCCCAGCTTAGCACAATTCCCAGTCAGATCTAAAGCAAATTTCAATCTACTCAGCACATTAGTTGATTCACATTCTAGAATCATTCATATACAAAATATCAATCGAAATACATATCAAAAGTAACTATTGAATTCTCTAAAGTAAATAATCATGGGGGGTGTTTCACAAAGATCCCAAGTTAAACTTATCTTTAAGTTGGACTTAAAAATTATGGAGAGCCATTTGTAGCCTAAAAACAAAATATATTCAAAAGCATAACATTCAAGAATTTTAGACTTTCCATAAATTCCATATCAAGAACATGAAATCTCCTTGATAATTGTAAATATGTGTGATTTGTATCAATATTTTATGCCTCTTAAAATAACGTTTACAAAACATTTTCATAGATGCTAACAGCTTTCCATAATTGTTAAGTCCAAGTTGGAGTTAAGTTTGACTTAGGATCTTTGTGAAACACCCCCCCCCCCCTGATTTCATATTTGATTCCACCACGAGATGAAAACTCAAACTCAAAGCACTCACCATTTTTGACATGGTATGCAAACTGGTCCTGAGACTGTGCAGAGAGAAGACAAAGAACGTTCATATAGATGCGAGCCTTGGCATCACTGTGAGTGTCCCAAGCGTAGTCTTGGAAAACATTGAGAAGACCCCGCAGGAGATACAGGCATCCCTGCTCTGGGTTGTCCTACAAAGACAGAGAGAATGAGGGAAAGAAAGACTTAGTTTAGACAAAAGTATGATGAAAGTATGCCATGTTATTAAGAAAGGTTAGGACAAAAAGTTTGGAGACCTGGGCCCTGTTTTATAAAAAGTTGCCATTGATTTGGATATATCGCAAGTCTTCTAATCAATCGCAAGTTTGCAGTCCCCTATCTCATATGTACAAAGTTGCAATTGATATCAATTGCAAATAAGTTTACGATCAATATCACCTCTTTATAAGACAGGGCCAAGGGGGTTGAAATGTATGCCTTATGAAAGGGAATCATAACACTGACCAAATTTTAATACTCCATATACAATTAAAAATATAAAAATTCTGCTAAACTCACACTCCAATTTTCAAGAAGAAGTGACAGAAGAAAAACAAAATGAGAATTAAAGGGAAATTCAACATTGAGAGCAAACAACTCTAAAAGAAAGCAGACGAATTTGGGAAGCACACTGGTGAAAATTTGAACAAAATTGGACAAGAAATATAAAGTTATGAAATTTTGAAAGTCGTTAACACTATTCATATTGCAACTTTATACTGACTGAAGAGGTAATGCCAGACAAATCTCTCATTTGCTCCAATAAACAAAATGACACAAATTTCTTTTTTTTTTCTCAAAATGTATGACTCGGGAGGTTCTTATTTTCTTTTATTCTCCCCTTTTTTTAGAGGACCTATATTAATATAGCATCCATAATATATTATGAGGAGTGCACCAAGGAATAAGGCACTTGGGAGAGTCGTCCATAGACTAACTCACAATCCAGTGACAAAATTACAGAGAGTTGAGAGCTAAAGAGTTGCATAGCTAAAGCGATCTCATATTTCAAACATTCATAACTGTCTTATCATTCGTATGATTTCTTTCAAATTTTTGTCATTCTGTTTCAAGTTTTCTGCTTTCATAAAATGAACTAATTACAAGGGTTGAATTGCCCTTTAAAGCGAGAGAGAGAGAGAGAGAGAGAGAGAGATAAAATGGGAAATAATGAATGTGAGCAAAGAAGACAACATAAAGAAAATAGCAGATATAAAGAAACAAGAAAATAACTTAAAAGAGATAAGAGAAAGAAAAAGTGAACAAAGATTAGAAAGAAGAGATAACAAGAAGTAGATGAGAGTCTACACAAAGAGGAGAATGGGGAATAATCGCCCAATAAACTTATGATGCTGCAACTTACCGGTACTGTTAGCAGAGTAGAGAGAAAGCTATTGACATAGTTGAGGAGCAGAAGTTCGGCAGATCTCATCTTGCGATCAATCTCTAGCATCCTGGGTACGCTCGGGATCAAACTGATGGAAGCCTTGAAGAAAGCATCAGCTGAAAAATAAAAATAAATACTGGTACAGAGTTCCACGACAGGCCTTGACAAGAAATAAATGGATGTATCCAAAAGCAGTCGCCCCACTTGATGTAAGTTTTACCGTAGAGAAAAAAATTCAATCAATGAATCATTAATTCCTTTCTCTTTAAGCTTTCAAAATTATTAACCTTTTGAATGTTTCATATAATATTCTTTATTTAAATCAAATTTTATGTCTTTAAACAAGTAAACATATCTTAAGTAACGAATCCTCTTTGCAGGTGAACACATTAAGAGACCAGCCAAGGAAACTCTCAAGGTAAAATAACGAATGCAGGGTATTTTATATATTATGCTTTCACACAAAAGTGTTCAGAAAAAGAGAGAAATAAAGGGTTCATAACACTACCGTAGTCTGAAGGCCAGAAAATAGGAATCATTCCTCCAAAATAGGAAAGGTTGACAGCTTTGCATTAAGTTAGTAATCCCCCCTAATAAAAATGCCACAAACTTTATGAAAGCATATCTTGGTTGCCAATTTAATAACTAATCTACCAGGAAATATGTTAATAATCTTTTCTCTCCCCAAATCATTTGAAAACTTTAGATATTGAACACACACAGATCTTGGTTGTCAATTTGATGAGTAATACATTGGGGAACAAAGGGCATACCTTGTGTAAGAGCTTGGTTGAGTACTGCTACCTGCCCTGATGCAAGGTAGAGGTTAAGACGATGAAAGATGCCCACTATGGATGGAATAGTGATGAAGGAATAGGCTGCACACGCCTAGAATACACAAAGAAAACAACATTCACATCAATAATGATAACTTGTAACAGGTATGTAAGTGAACAATGCTCTGATAGCAATAACTAAATTTTCATCAAATGTGGATTTAGCTCCATTTGGAATTAAGCTCATCATATAATGAATTTATCAATGATAATACATTTAGTATTCTCTACGATATTGATAATAGTAATGATGAAAATAATGATCTTTACAATGATGATAAAAATAGTGAAATATAAAATGAATACCTATCATACCTATTACTATAGTTATAAACATAACATTTTACTTACTCTACATCCTTCAGTTCTAAAGACGGTTTATAGCACTCAAACTTTTATATTGTATCTTATACTTTTGGATGAAAAAAACTTTTGTCTTTCTCCTTGAAATTCAGAATGGGTGCATTAGTTTTTAAGTTAGATATCATGGATTATATCCCTCATGTATAGTTGTTTGCATTGCGATTGTACAGAGCACGAAAAAGGTATAGACAAGTACTATCTACCGATCTCAGGTCGAGATAGTACTTATTGTAAAGTAATTTTTTGCTGCTACCGCACTTGCCCACCCTTGCCCATTGAATACGCATAGCAAAGTAGGTTACGCGAAATGTCAAAGTCAATGTCAATGTCAAATGAGCGCGCATCGACTGTATTACATGTATGCATGTTGCGCTTTGTAAAATCTAGCTGAAGCTAAACTGTCTGCAGAATCAGTTCTTATTATTATGTAAAATTCACTTTAAATAGACCTTATTGCCGATGTGGGATATAAAACAAATATTAACCTCCTTTACTCGGGCAATGGATACAAACTATCATCGCCTCGGTGATCTCGGGGCTACCATCTTCCCTCGCCTTGCGGCTCGGGAAGATAGTAGCCCCGAGATCACCTCGGCGATGATAGTTTGCACCATTACCCTCGTAGTCGATTAATATTTGCTTAATATTGCTCATATCCACATAAAAATTGGAACAATATTCAAAGGCATTCATTTTGAGCACATGCATGCTCCTAAGAATTATCAATGACAACGAACAATAACTGTTATAAGCTACTGAAGTTGTGGAATTTGATTGGCTGGGAACAAGTTTGTAACAGACATGTGGCAGTTATTATTCCTCACAAGTTTTGTGCAACAGGTTCCAGGGCCTTGTTAGATGAAACTTGTTATCAATTATACATGCTAAATTTCTATGACGAATTCGCTCCTAGCCAATTGAATGCCACGATTTCAGTAGCTTATAACAGTTATTGTAACTTGTTATAGAAAACAAGTTTAATAAAACAGGTACCTGCATGGGACCCGTTTCACAAAGCTTTTTTTCAATGACATATGACAAAAATCATTGACAAATCAGAAGCAAGGATTTCAGTAGCTTATAAAAAAACGGTCATTTGTCACTGATGACAAGTTTTATGAAACAGGGACCTGATCTGGTTTCTTACCCTAACAAATGCAGAGGTTTTCCTGGAATGGTTTCCTTTCATGACAGCGCAGGTCTCTGCAGCCAACCGATTCACACACTATCATGATATTAAAGTCAGCAGAAGGAAAATGAGAAAAGAGATGACACTGCCAGTCATAAATATAAACTGGATTATTTCTTCATTTTATTATTCATTATTAGTTATTTATTATTACTCCATTATATCAGGAAGACGATAAGAAAAGAGATGACACTGTCAGTCATGAATGTAAACTTGATTATTTCTTCATTTTATCATTTATTATTTTTTATTACTCCATTATATCAGGAGGACGATGAGAAAAGAGATGACACTGCCAGTCATAAATGTAAACTTTATTATTTCTTCATTTTATTAATATCGTGAAAAGCCATCAGTAGGAAAATCAGAAAAGAGATAACAATTCAGTCATAAACGTAAACTTGATTATTTCTTCATTTTAGTATTCATTATTCATTATTTATTATTACTCCATTATATCAGGAGAACAATGAGAAAAGAGATGACACTGCCAGTCATAAATGTAAACTTTATTATTTCTTCATTTTATTAATATTCATTATTCATTATTTATTATTACTCCAAACAGGAGAACAATGAGAAAAGAGATGACACTGCCAGTCATAAATGTAAACTGGATTATTTCTTCATTTTATTATTCAATATTAGTTATTTATTATTACTCCATTATATCAGGAAGACGATAAGAAAAGAGATGACACTGTCAGTCATGAATGTAAACTTGATTATTTCTTCATTTTATCATTTATTATTTTTTATTACTTCATTATGCAGGAGGACGATGAGAAAAGAGATGACACTGTCAGTCATAAAATGTAAACTTAATTATTTTTAGCAAAATCAGCTGGATTAATATGAAAAAGAGAAAAGGTAGAAGAGAATACATTTAAAAACATGTGTTTAAAAAAAAACATATGAAGAAGCAGAAGTAAAATACAGTAACTACATAAAAAATAAGAACAAAAGTAAAACAACAGTATTAACAAATATTTTCTGTCGTTGTCATAACCAGAATTAAATGATTAAAACAAATACACTGAAAATGCCATCCGATTCTGAAGTTGTGCCTGGCATATGTATGACTGAAGTATATTAAACTAGACACATTCCGAGATTAACAACAGTTACATGTATGCTTTTACTATGATAATTGAAAAATGTACTGCTAGACTTACCTGTACAAGTGTGACCAATACTGCATCAAGGTTGCTGAAGTTAGCCCTCGATTCTACATAGAAAGACAGCTGCTGCTCAAAGTCTCGACCATAGTTGATCTGCCAATTTAGAGATGGAGGAGAGATTTAGGTTGTGTTACTAATGTGAAGTAAAAATCATCAAAGTCAAAAATATCATTTGAATAATAGTTTTGAAAATTTGGAAAAAAGCTTTGATTGTGATTTAATATTTATCAATATACCGGTACCTGTTCAATCTCAACATGCATTATCAAAATGATAATGTGTAATGATGCATATACATTTGATAACCTAGGCACCACATACCTGTATATCAATGTAGTTTGTACAGGCACTTACGGTAAGCAATCTTAGGATTTTGCTTCTATCTGCCTGTCACTAATCTGAATATTGACATATTTATTTTCCATTAAAATCTGTTCTAAGAATCAAATTTGGCAAGATGACAACAAACAGATTATTCAGTGATTGTTGATTTTCTGCTACTAACAAGGGTTTTTCCGTGCCATGACACATGAAACTTCTTCAATGATGGAAACTAACAAGAACCAGGTCATGGTTAAGCGCATCCTTCAAGCCACTTTGCATCTTGATAACATGTTTACCTTCCGAACGAAGCCGGAGATGAGTGTCCCGATATCTCTCCTCTCATCATCTAGCGTCAAGGCACTGTGGGTAAATTCAAGAAGGAAACATGAATTACTATTTTCCCTAAAATCTCAGATTGTATGAACTGATGCTCACTGTTCATACCAAGATAAACACTGAAAAAAGGCCCAAAATAACGAAGATCAGAAAGTCATATGATATCGATTTAATTTGTAAACTTGGTGGGACAGCAAGGTTGGACTTCAGGAAAAGAATTGATGTCACTTTTTTTGTACTATGGGTTTTATTTGACCTTAAATTACTTAAAGACAAGGTTGAGTTCTAGGAAGAGGTGACAAATAATTTGTGAGCTTTATCATTGTTATTATGCAAGCGTGGAAGACCATCAGAGAAAAAATGTTCCCTGAAAAGCATGGCTCTTCAAATGCCTTCGTATTCTAAATATGACAAGTAACGGCTTAAACAATTTTTATGCCACATGTTTGTGTAGTCCCATACCACTTTACCAAGACTAGGCCAAATTTCTTATCATTTTGATGACTCACAAACCTTGCAGTACACACCAATATATGCTTCACGATCAACCTTTCCTGATCATTTCCACACTGTTTCTTTCACAATGTAATCGCATGACCAGAAATCAACTTTTTAATTTTTTTCCAATTCATATTTATTTTATTTCCAACAGAAAGATAAACAAAGGTATTACATTTTTGTTCATACATAATTCATTTTTTCTGGTAACTATACAAAATACACTTTGCACATAATAACATTATAACAAGAAATTCTTAATTTCTGAGGAAATGGGGGGATCCACTAAAAAGCAGTGCTTGTAGTTTGTGAATCCTCCAGAAAAAGTATAATTGTTTCAAATTTTGCCTACAAAGACTTTGAAAACACAAGACAATATTACAAAACAACAAACAACCACAAAAAGACAAGGAGAAGTAAAACAGATAAGAAGAAGGAAAAGGGAAAAGTAGGAAGAAGGAAGAAGTCATGCAAACTGTTCTTACTTGATAGAATCATGCATGGTCTTGCAGATGAACATGACAGCATTCACTATGACTGGGTCTTTGGTCTGCTCCTCTTGGTATCTACAGAAATTAATTTAAAATTAAAAAAAATATTGGATTGTTAATCATAGAATACTTGACAGGGAAAGAGCAAATTATAAATGACACTGTGAGAAAATATCGTCAGATCCACTGGTTAAATCCTGATTATCCATCAAAGACACTCTTGGCCTACTTCATCAATGTAATCACTGCATAGTAATCATCATCATCACCATCATTATCATCATTCTCATCCTTATCATTATCATCATCCTAATTATTCTCATCCTTATTATCATCATCATCATCACCATCATCATCATTACCATGACATAATCAATACCATAATGGACAACATCATCAACAAAACCACCATCATCATTATCATCAACACAACTGCCTCCATCACCATCATCATTCCTTATATCTGGCACCATCATCGATATCGTTCATTTTCAATTTGACTCACTTGCAGAATGCCTCCATGATTGTCTTACAAATCTCAACCTTCACCGCATCCTTCTGGAACATATCAACAAAGGGCAGAAACTTGTCCTGCAAACACAGAGGAACAAACAGGTTTGAGGAAAAATGGACTGCGTAGTTTTACTTAATAATTTCATCACATTATCACCAGCTAAAGACAATGTTTTGACCTAGTACAATTAACCAATTTAAAGTTGGTGCCATTGTCTGTGAGAATAAAAATCAACATGCAGATTAACCCTCACTAAGACACACATGATTATGATTACTAAATACTTTCAAATTGCAAGAGGGAAATCTGAAACTAATGAAAAATCACACACAAAAATTGAAGAATAGTAACAAATACATACTAAAGCTTTTCATCTTGCACTCATTGGAGTAGATCACAAGAATGAAGGCTTTCTGTTCAATATTGCGATAATTTTCTCCAACGAGTGCAAGAAAAAAAGCTCTATTTTGTCTGTATTCATTGCTATTGTTTGATTTAGTAATAACAATCATCTCTTTTGTTACAAAAATGATGGGCAATAAGACTACCTGAGCTATTTAGAAGGGAAATGCGCAATATTCACTTACCATAACAAAGAGGATGGAGAAGTTGTGCATGTGTGACAGAACTTTGGACATCACAGATTGTAGCTGTAGCATTGAAAAAGAAAGTCACGAAATGTAGTTTTTTTATGGGTAAAATAGGCTGGTAACCCCCATTCCATTATGAAGCCTCAGAGGGACTAGTTGGATTATAGAAGCCCTGGGGGGTGTTTCACAAGATCCGAAGTCGAACTTAACTCTAAGTTGGACTTAAAATTCATGGAGAGCCATTTGTAGCCTTAAAATAAAATATATTTGAAAGTGAAAATTCAAGTATTTCAGACTTTTTATAAATTCAACATCAAAAACATAAAATCTCCTTGATAATAGAAAATAAATATGATTTGAATCAACATTTTATGCCTTTTAAAATAACTTTTACAAAATATTTTCAAAGATGCTAATGGCTTTCCATAATTGTTAAGTCCAACTTACAGATAAGTTCAACTTAGGATCTTTGTGAAATACCCGCAGTAAGATTCTGGAAATCATGTCACTGGAAAAAAATTACTGTCAAATAATATTGGTCCACTTTTCTGGACAATCCTAGATCAACACCTTTACGATGGCTTACCTAACTTTTAAAAATGACTTACTTCATAGTGCAGTTTAATACAAGAAAAGTAATCATCATTGTCATAATAAGCTCTCTCAGTTTGTCCCCATCTCAGGATTGAGTGGCTACAAACTTGTTCCCATTACCTGTGGGTAGTGTTGCTCAAAAGCTCTATCTGGTGTCATGTGCTTGATGATGTCGCCTAAGATGGTGTTCACCTCCTTTTTCTGAAAACAAAAAGGAAATATAGAGTGGATATTTATGTGTGAGGACAGAGCAGAGACATTTTGCGAGTTGTCATTTTTATGATACGGTAGTTCTGGTTGACACATGGTGCTTGCAATACGTGTTTGTGCATGCATTGCCAGCTCATTTCCATGCGATTTTATATTTGTGATATTCCAAGTATTGAGATTTTGAGAAAACTATTACCCTTATAAGAAAGAGGCTTGAACAATATATTAGTTATGTGTACATTGAGAAACCGTTAAGAAACATCAAACAAAATCTATTACCAAATCAACCGACTCCTTCTATGCATGTCAAGTTAGACAATGTAGAGTGAGGCACGATGGCTCAGTGGTAGAGCATTGGTCTCGTAACAGTAAGGTCCCGGGTTCTAAACCAATTCAATGTGCTTGTGCCCTTTGGTGAGGCATTAACCCTTGTTATCAAGTCCCTCCGAGAGGACTTAAAGCCAACGGTCCCCTGGTTACTTACTTACAAGCATACACATGCTTTCTTTGATAGCAGGCAGGTAAAACGAACAAATCAACCAACCTTCAACAATGGCATGATATTTTTTCAAATACGTTAATCTCCATTTGCCACTCTCCAGCCAGGTGTAAATGAGTATCTGATATGCTTGAGCGCTTGTTACTTTGGCAGTTTGGCTACAACCAGGGTAATATGTGTACAACGCTATGAACGTCGGTATATAAATATCCATATAATAATTATTATTAAAAAACCTTTAAGATGATCAAAGCTGATTGATTAATACAATTACTTACCGTGAAATGGCGGCAGGGATATTCAATCCAGACCTCGGCACAACTGATGTAGTCCTATACCCGCACAAAGAGAATAGAGGATATTTATAATCTGTCTTTTCAATTCAGTCCGACAAATTATAGATCTTCAAAAAGGCATATGGACTTCAATATAGCAATATCTTAACAAAATCATTGATCCATTATGGAATTGCCTACCACTTATCTACACTTTTGATGAATTCGGGTTCATTTTTTACTAAAAAATCAACAAATTTTGCATTCATTACATTTTTGGGGCTACCCAAATAGAAAGCAAACTGTTGTTGCGGAATTCTGTCAGATTTTTCAATCATAAATTAGTGTATTCAGATTCTGCCGAGTGGTCAGGCACATTGCTTCTCTTATTACCCAGATTAGAAAAAAGAGGTACACATGCTACAGATAAACATGGCCACTTGACTGATGACAATATCATAAGACCTTAGGTGAGTCATGGGGATTTTTTTTTAAATACTACCTTTCTTTTACATTCATCTGACAAATCAAATTATTATACAGTTGCTTGAGGCATTACTTTACCGAAGGGGTCTTGAGCTTCATGACCGCTTTCCAGACCTCGTTGAGGACGGACAACCTCTGCTGCTCCGGAGGGTCGGTCATGGTTAGATTGGTGCCCAAAGATCGGTACAGGTTATGCTGAAATGAAAGGCATTGAGGAGACATTGTGAATATTGGCACAAGTAAGTACACATCTACAATGGCTATTTTTAAACAAGCTCTCCCTAGGGAAGGGGAGGTGTCAGTCATGATGAGATTGGTACCTAAGGATCGATATAGGTTGTGCTGAAATGAAAGGGCATTGAGAAGACATTGTGAATAGTGGCACAAGTAATTAGGTTAAGGCGCACTAAAGGGACTACTATGGCTATTTTGGACAGTCTCTGCTGCTTGGGGGAGGGGAGGTGTCAGTAATGATGAGATTGGTGCCTAATTAGGACCGGTATAGATTATGCTGAAAGGCATCGAGGAGACATTGTGTGAATTATGCTACAAGTAAGGAGGTTAAAGCACAAATCCATTGACAAGAACTCTTTCAGCATCATGGGTTTCTAATCTTTTGGCACAATGGGTCAATATACTGAGACACATGGTAACTTTCATGGCTATTAAGAACATTGCTCTCAGTTCTTTGCTGGTTCTTTTGTTAAGAGAATTATTTTGTGGGAAGAAGTGACTAATGAATAGTTCATTATATTTTAGCTCCTACCAAAATGCTTGTATATAATTTACTAAGAGGACTTTGAGTATTAAAGCAGGACAGTGATATACATGTAGAACTCTAAAGCTCACTGCACACTATACGATCCTCCTGTGATCCAATTTTTGAAGATACTGTATGGCAATTATATTAGATCTTGAAATCTAAACCAACATCCATTTGATTTAGGTTCTAAATAATGAATCTAAAGAATACTCACAACCAGAATGTTAGTATGTTTAACACTTCTAGTCAGAATAAAAACTGAATCAGCTTCAAATTGTAGACGATCGCACTCATGGTGTGATGTCACCATGATTCTGAGCCGATTTAGCTTTTTCTTCTTGCAGGCCAAAAAAATGAAAAAGTTAAATTCCAACTGCATTTGAAAGATAATATTAATTTAGAACTTCCCTAAAAAAGGTGGGGCTTCAAGTTGGAAAATAACGACTATTAGTTGTCAAATCGACTTTAGGGCTATAGAGCCCAAAAGTAATAGTCTTGATTTTCAGACAATTGTACCGAATGGTCATACGTTTTATGCGCGCAAAGATTCAATCAGTTTAATCTTGGCCATCACAAGAAGTGGGTTATTGATGTAGACAAATGTACCTTTTACAACTCTTTTCATGTATGTTATTACCAAAGAAGAAAAAAAGCCAGTCAGTCACTCAATAGTGTCTGATAGTGAAGTCTAGCAAGTAAACGGGTTTCCTTGCATAATTTGAATATGAGGACACTGCTAACGTTTAAATTTCACATATAGGACATACATAACATATTCATAATTCCTGCAAAGTTCTACAGAATTTGAGGTTGGCTGCAAAAGGGACATAGTACATGTACCTTTAAGGAAGCTTAAAAATTCCTTGAAATTTTGATATTTACTAATTATATGACTATTCAGAACCTCAGTCACTAAGATCTTACAAGTTTTAATGCTCATAACAAATGCTATTGCAAATACTTCCAAAATTGGATAGTAGCCAGATCATAGAGTGTGCGGTAGGCTTAAGGATAAATTTACCTTTGGGAATCCTTCCTCCTCGCTTTCCTTGATCATCTCAATGAACCTAATGGCTCTGCTACTGATGTACTCTGGTTTAAATGCTGACATGACTGAGTTCAGCAGCAATGCACTGCATTAGTCAAAAAATTAGAAACAGACCAACAGAAAATGATGTTAAAAATACACATTAACAACAGACCAGTTTACTATTACATCTTTGAATCTTATGCATACTGTTAAAAGAGAGGTTGTTCTTGACAACACGAAAGCTTGCCCGAGGCTTGCACGACGTAGCAACGAGTAATGTATGCAGACTAGATTCCAAGAATTTTTGGATATTCATTAATAACAGGTTATTGGAATACCTCGTAATTAGGTCCCCAGTAAAGAAACATCCATACATTTGAATATGTTAGTAAACTGGTGTATTGAGCCAATGCTTTTCTAAAGGGGAAAGGTCACTGACATTTTGTTTGCTCGCAACATAAGCATGTTCATTCTAATCTCTGGAAGATAGTAGTGGAAGACCATCTTATTTTCAACATGAATTGATATTGTTTTCATTTGCATTGAATCTACAATACTTTTGCAAAACCCCATAAATAGAGTTTAGTCTAGATAATTAGATATGATTCCTGGTTAACTTCTTGCACTTATTAAAGAGGTTAAAGTTGATCTCCAAACTGGTTATACACAGCTCACTGTATTAAACAGGAATGCTATCAGGGTCGTATTTCTACATGTATTATATATCGTTCAATAATATACATTAAACATGAAGGATTATTGATGCTTTCAGAACCCTCCAATGTCACTGATAAACTCTAAGATCGATTTACCTGTTACATTGCTTCTTGCACTTGTCCAAAATCTCTGTCAAGACTTCCTGTAAGTTTACAAAAGAGAGGAAAGAGGATGAAAGGTATCAAGTAACTTGGAAAGGTTGGATATTATCTTTTCTTTAGCATACATGTCATCTCTTAAGATAAGATAAGATTTTATTCGTCTTTCTTTCAAATGACATACAGAGGATAACATTGGATCATAACACATTTACAAAGCAAAATAACAAATTATGATAATGATAAAAAATATAGCTAACTAAAAGAAAGACGAGGAGACCCTGGTAAAAGCAGAGCTTGTAATTATTAGGGTCCCCTCTGAGCCGGATAAAACATGATGAATAGATATTTGTGACTACCTAAGAATACAATAGGGAAAAGGGGGTATAACAAAACAAGAAGTGTACACACACACAACAACAACAACAAAAAGAGAGACTAGACTAGACAAGACGGGAGAAAAGATAAAATATGAGAAATAATAGAAGAATACAGCACATCGACAATAGGCACAGCACACAACGGGCACAAGACAACAGGGGGAGGGAATAAGAGGTTGACAATCTGAAAATATTCAGTTAGACACATATTAATATCAAGAAGAAAATTTACATTTATAGTAATACATAATATATCTTGGCACCATAATAACTACAAAAATGAACTACTCTATGAGTCACAGTATTTATCGAGAAGATAAACCTTAAGTTTACACTTAAATGAAGAGAGACTAACAGATTGCTTAACGCTAGAGCCTAGAGAGTTCCAAAATTTAGGTCCAGTAAAAACCAAAGTATTAAAAGTTAACTTTGTCCTTACTTGGGGTAAGTGAAACGCAGAGGCATTTCGTGTAGCATGGTCATGAACTTGACTATTTTTCTTAAAAATGCTGACTAGAGCCTGTGGAAGGACACCAGAATCGAAGTTGTACATTAAAGAACCCAGTTGAAGGTGATAAATATCTTGCACCTTTAAAATTCTATGCGTATAAAAAAGCGGATTAGTGTGCGTACGAAAGCTAACGTTACAAATAATTCTTAAGACCCTCTTTTGAATCAAATATAACTTTTCAAGGTTAGTTTTAAGAGAGTTACCCCAAGCAAGAACACCATAATTAAGATAGGGGAGAATTAATGTTGAGTACATTAATAGAAGGATGCCTTTAGGTAAAATTGATTTCAATTTATGAATTACGCCACTGTTTCTTGACAATGTCTTATAGAGATGATTTACATGAATTTTCCAACTCATTTGCTCATCAATGTGCAAACCAAGGAATTTTGTTGATGATACCCTATCTATCAATACATTATTAAATGATACATCTCCTGGAAGCACCTTGATTGTATTACTAAAAAACATATAATTTGTCTTTTGCAGATTTAAAGACAATTTATTTGCTTGAATCCACAAAGTAACTTTACTTAGTTCGAAATTAACCGTTTCTAACAGAGTTTGTGAATTTTTGTGTGAATAGTACAAGCTGGAATCATCAGCAAATAAAATGAATGACAAAATATCAGATGAGAAATGAAAGTCATTAATATATACAATAAACAAGAGCGGACCAAGGAGAGATCCCTGAGGAACGCCGCATGTGACATTCTGTAACCCTGAATCAAAACCGTTTAAAGAAACAAATTGTTTCCTGTCAGCTAAGTAGCTCTTAAACCAGTCCAGAGCTGTGCCCCTGACACCATAATGCGATAATTTCCCTAGCAAAATTTCATGATCTATAGTATCAAATGCCTTGGAATAATCAAGAAATATACCGATTGTGTGCATCTTTTTGTCTATTGCTTGTGAAATCTTATCTATAAAGTGCAGCAAGGCATGAGAGGTAGTATGTTTCTCTCGGAACCCAAACTGAAAATTTGAGAATATTTTACTTTTGTTGAAAAATTCTAAAGTTCTAACATAAATCACTTTCTCAAGGATCTTTGAGAAGGAGGTTAGAAGTGAAATAGGACGGTAATTTGAAAAAGATTGAGGATCACCCTTTTTAAAAACGGGTACGACTTTTGCAATTTTCATGTTTTCGGGGACTATTCCATTTAACATTGATGAATTAAAAACATGAATAAGGGGTTGAATAATCGCTATTAAGATAACCTGTTTAATTATGTCATTATTGACACCATCGTAACCAGGACTTTTCCCAGCCTTAAGCGAATTCACAATAGTAAGCAACTCTTCCCTAACTAATGGGAAAAGGAATAAGCTTTTCTTGTTAGATTCTTTCAGGAAATCGTTAAAAGATTTTTGACAGGAAGGGACCGCCCGTGACAGATTAGGACCAATACTGCAAAAATAATCATTGAATTTTTCCACAATAATATTCTTATCTTCCACTAAACGACCATCAATTTCAATATTCTTTACATCAGAATTTTTTTTCTTTGACTAGAACACATTCAAAGCCAGAGGGCTGTTAACTCGGTATTAAAGTATATGAGGTAATGCCCTTCTGGCCCCAAACAGAGGATGTGCACATGTGAAAAAGAAGCCACTTGCATCACAGAGTCTTCAGCCGTCTTTTTTGTATCAAAAGATCATGTTTTTAAATCATACTCATGTTACTCTCTACATATTATTTGAAAAATGTGTAAAATGTGAAGAAAAAAAATGGCTGGAAGAAATTACATGCCACTTTGAAATGAACACTAAAGAAACATTTTAGTTTTGCAGTATTCAATCATTGAAATGTATTACCAACTAAAACAGCTGAAACAGATTAAAACTAAGCTACTACTTTGAGACAACTTTGGACTATTTTCAAGGAGTGGTACAGATAATGAACTTTCACATGTTTTCAGACAGCACATGAGATTTATCGAAATCAAAAAGGAAAGAAACCATAGTATTCCAGGGATGTTATTGTTGTGATACTAATCAAATTGGGTGATTAAATCCACCTTACTTTGTCTGCCCTTGATCTTAGCTGCACACAGGGGCGTCGCCAAAGGGGGGGTGTGGGGGGGTGCGACACCCCCCCACCTGTCAGGATATTGTCGGTAAAATTGCGCTGCCGTCGGGAAAAAAGAGAAAAGGGGGAGGGAAAAAAGAGAGAGAAAAAAAAGAGAGGGAAAAAAAAGAGAGGGAAAAAAAGAGAGGGAAAAAAAAGAGAGGGAAAAAAAGAGAGAGGAAAAGGGAAAGAAAAGAAAAAAAGAAAAGGAAAAGAAAAGAAAGAAAGGAAAAGAAAGGAAAGAAAGGAAAAGAAAGGAAAGAAAAGAGAAGAAAGAAAGAGAAAAAACAAAAAGAGGGAGGAGAGAAAAGAAAGGAAAAGAAAGAAAAGAAAGAAAAGGAAAAAAGAAGAAAAAAGAGTAAAAGGGAAACAACAGAAACGGGGAATAAAAGAGAGGAGAGAGAGGGGAGGTAAGAGCCTGAGAGAGGAGTAGTGGGAGTAAAAGAGAGAAGGGGGTTGTTGGGTGGACCGGTGGAGTCGTCTCTTCGAGGGAGCAAGAATGACACGGGTAAATATGTCTCTGTGTCGGGTCAGCTGTGTCGGTATTCTTGCTCGATCCTCGTGTACTATATCAATGCAGAAGTTTGAAGTCGGTGCGATGTATATTGTCGGTCGGCCGACAAGTTTTTTCCCCTACGAACTGTGACTTTTTATCCGCTGTGACGACTTCAAGAGTGACAACTACAATACTTGTATTTTCTCGAAGTTTCACTTTCCTATAGCTAAAGAAATTAGAGGTTTAAAATTTTCGGGGAAACTAAATTCAAACAAGGTTTAAGAGTCAACAACGGTACGACGAATCGTCTTCCTTTCTCTATATTGTGATGAAACGCCAAAAATTCCGCGCTTTGCGCGGAAGGGGAAAACTTCATTTAGACGAGTCGAAAACGTTACAACGAATCGTCTTCTTTCTCTAATAATTTAAGGAAACGTCAAAGCTTCCGCGCTTCGCGCGAGAGGGGGAAACTGAATTCAGACAAATAGGGCTTATTAAGAGTCGAAAACGGTACACCGAATCGTCTTCTTTCTCTAATAATTTAAGGAAACGTCAAAGCTTTCGCGCTTCGCGCGAGAGGGGGAAACTGAATTCAGATGAATAGGGCTTAATTTAGAGGAGGCGCGATAGCTCAGTCAGTAGAGCAGTGGTCTCGTAATCCGGTGACCCGGGTTCGAAACCAAGTCAATGCGCTAGTGCCCTTTGATAAGGCATTAATCCTCATTACCAGGTCCCTCGGAGGACCTTTAGCCGTCGGTCTTCTGGTTGCTTATTAACAAGCATTTATTGCTTTCTTAGCTGTCAGGTAAAATAACCACCACCATATATCAATATCAATAATAAGAGTCGAAAACGGTACGACGAATCGTCTTCCTTTTTCTATATTGTGATGAAACGCCAAAAATTCCGCGCTTCGCGCGGAAGGAGAAAACTTCATTTAGTCGAGAACGGTACAACGAATCGTTTTCTTTCTCTAATAATTTAAGGAAACGTCAAAGCTTCCGCGCTTCGCGCGAGAGGGGGGAACTGAATTCAGATTAAAAAAAAGGCTTATTAAGAGTCGAAAACGGTACAACGAATCGTCTTCTTTCTCTAATAATTTAAGGAAACGTCAAAGCTTCCGCGCTTCGCGCAAGAGGGGGAAACCGAATTCAGATGAATAGGGCTTTAATAATAAGAGTCGAAAACGGTACGGCGAATCGTCTTCCTTTCTCTATATTGTGATGAAACGCCAAAAAATTCCGCGCTTCGCGCGGAAGGGGAAAACTTCATTTAGACGAGTCGGGAACGGTACAACGAATCGTCTTCTTTCCTCTCATAATTTAAGGAAATGTCAAAGCTTCCGCGCTTCGCGCGAGAGGGGAAACTGAATTCAGATTTAAAAAAGGCGACTTCAAGAGTGACAACTACAATACTTGTATTTTCTCGAAATTTCACTTTCCTATAGCTAAAGAAATCAGAGGTTTAAAATTTTCGGGGAAACTAAATTCAAACAAGGTTTAAGAGTCAACAACGGTACGACGAATCGTCTTCCTTTCTCTATATTGTGATGAAACGCCGAAAATTCCGCGCTTCGCGCGGAAGGGGGAAACTTCATTTAGACGAGTCGAAAACGGTACAACGAATCGTCTTCTTTCTATAATAATTTAAGGAAACGTCAAAAGCTTCCGCGCTTCGAGCGAGAGGGGGAAACTGAATTAAGATGAATAGGGGTTAATAAGAGTCGAAAACGGTACGGAGGAATCGTCTTCCTTTCTCTATATTGTGATGAAACGCCAAAAATTCCGCGCTTCGCGCGGAAGGGGAGAAACTTCATTTAGACGAGTCGAGAACGATACAACGAATCGTCTTCTTTCTCTAATAATTTAATGAAACGTCAAAACTTCCGCGCTTTGCGCGGGAGGGGGACAAACTGAATTCAGACAAGGATTAACAATCGAGAACGGTACAATAAATCGTCTTCTTCTCCTAATAATTTAAGGAAACGTCTAAGCTTCCGCGCTTCGCGCGGGAGGCCTATCACCCACACCCCTCCCCTAATTCGCGCGCTCTTTAAGTGATTTGCTTGCTCACTACCGCCTCTCCCTAAAATAAGATCCTAGCTCCGCGCCTGCATTAAAATAATTAGCTATGATGCTGACTAAGTTGACGAATAATTCGTATATTTATGTCGTCGAGGAAAATGACCCTTTGCGCATACGCAAGTACTATAGATAGTCCATAAGAAAAACAATTTAGCCTTCGGCCCCAGGTTTATAGGGTTAAATTTGTAGATATTGGACATTTAATTTTGTCGGTAATTGGTGGCTAGTTTTGTCGGAAATCGTTGGCCTCTACACCCCCCCACTGAAAAAGGTCTAGCGACGCCCCTGGCTGCATAAAGCTGTACTTACCTCAGAAGCATTGTATGCTACTGACTGTAGAATCCAATCGAGGGCGGGAGAGTAGAGGGAAAGATAGGAAGCCATGTCCAACCTCTGAACTGCTAAGATGTTCTGTACTGTGTCACTTTGAAGCTATGGGGTGAAGAAAAATAGAGGATACTTAAAGATTAAGTTGAGTTCTGGTCATGCGATTGCATTGTGAAAGAAACGATGTGGAATCGATCAGAAAAGGTTGATCATCTAGCAAATAAGTATTGATGTGTACTGCAAGGTTCTGGAATCATCAAAATGATAAGAAATTTGGCCCAGTCTTGGTAAAGTTACAAGCACTGTACACAGAAAGATGTATATGGGGCTACACGAACATATGGTATAAAAATCTGTCCAAATTTTTATGTTGTTACATGCCATATTTAGAATATGAAAGCATTTGATAAGCCATATTTTTCAGGGAACAGTTGTTATCCGATGTTTTTCCACACTTGCATAATAACATTGATAATGCTCAACAAATTATTTTTCACCTCTTCCCAAAACTCAACCTTCTCTTTCAATGAACAAAGAAGTTGGTAAATAACATCAGTCAATGGATAGATGAATTCATAAGAAAATAAGTCATCTCATAATGCAGTAGGTAAATTAATAAAATACATAAACAGCGTACATGTATATTTGAAGAGGAATGAACCAATTAATGGGAGTATCAACAGATATCAATTAACACAACAAACTATGGTTCAGCAGTAAATATAAATATAAATATAATATGTAGAATTCAGATAAAAACTTAACCTTTAATTCCAGAAATTAGATTTGCCAACTCCAATTCCAAATTTGTCATAATTCCAATTTCAATCCCAGAATTTCTAGTTCTAATAAAGCCATAATTTATAGCTAAATTATATCTGATGTATATTTGCATTAAAAAAAAATTTAAAAAATTACACGCAGGTGCTTTGCATCGATAGGGAAACTTATTCAGGAGGCTATTATTGAAAAGTAATCTCTTACTATGCATATCATACATGTCAGATAAAAATACTAACAGGCACAAGGATACTAATTCGATTTTGAACGACAGACTGAGCTGCGATGTACATGCATACAAAGACTTACCTGTTGGTATGTGCCTAGGAAGTCATAGAAGTTACTTATGAGATGATCACGAGAATTTGGGGCTACATCCATTCCAACCTAAAGAAACAAATAATCACTGATACTGTATATCAAATGTTTAATGGTATACACATACATTTACTTAACAATGATTATAATAATAATTAAAGTCAGTTTAGAAGCACATACATCTACTACTACCACCACCACCACCACCACCACCACCACCACCACCACCACCACCACCACCACCACCACCACCACCACCACCACCACCACCACCACCACCACCACCACCACCACCACTACTATTATTAGTAGTACTACTACTACTACTACTACTACTGCTACAAATACTACTACTAATAATTTTTTGTACGAGGCAAAATATTATGAACATAGAGAGAATTACTTTCTCTCTACTACTACTACTTCAGCCAAACTAATGATAATAATAATAATGAAGACGGGAACAAAATTTATCATTTTCGTTCAAATTTGGACAGGAATAAACAAAATTCTGCAGGTTAGTACTTCACTTTATCTAAACAATTATAGATTTTAGACAGTTAATGTATTAGTGTATCATTATCTTGCCCTGTAAAATAGTAAAACTTCTCTGAAAATTAGTTGGGTTAGTGAGGGATGTCAAATAGGCTTACCCTGCAAAGGTATGCTCTGGCATAGATAGCAACCAGAGGGTCTCCAACTCCCCTCATCTGATTGGTTAGTCTTAGCAATGCTTGGGAGTACTCACTGATAAGAAAAATGGTGATGATTGCAACAAAGATGAGGATGATATAATGACAATAAAAACAGCAGCTTCTAATATAGCATTTATCCTTTTAATATGCATGTAATGAAGTTACATTAAAGAAAAATAAAATATGTATATATTATATTACAATTTAATATGTTAAGTAATATGTCTTTCACAGTATAGATGCTGCTGCTGTTGCTGATAAATATATCTAATATAAATACTGATTTCGAAATGGAAAACAGTTAAAGAAACATTCTCAAAAGCAGGTGGACTATATCAGCTCATTCTGCTAATGAAAATTTGCTAATGAACTCACATAACTTACATACTCCACATATATGAATCTTATTTGTGTAAGCATTGGGTATGCATTGACCAAGATCACAAATATACATGCATTCAAACAAAACTAATAGAAGAAATATGTTATGTACAGAAATTTATTTAAAACAAGTGTTTGCCATTAACTGCAATACTTACCCTTGAGTGAGGAAGCTGTAACATTTCAAGATGGCTGTCTCTACATAGCTGAGTGTCTAGTGTCAAGGAATAAAACTAAACAAGGGAAACGTTCTCGGCGGTCTCGCCTGCATTACGCAATTCAATATGATGAAAAATTGAGGTTGGGACATTATTTATAGGCAGGGTGGCTCATTAGAAGGCGCCCCCCCAAAAAAAAAAAAAAAAAAAAAAAAAAAAATGAAATCCTCTGAATATAATCAGCATTTTGAAGTGAATATTGGCAAAGAATCATCAGAAGAATTATTTACTACAATTTGTACCAAGATTAATAACTTTAATGGAATATGAACAAATAATAAAAATTGATTTATTAATTATCATATTAAGTTGTGAAAACATATTCCAAGTCTACTGTCCTAAAATGACCTTTGACCGGAACTTTGTGACCTGGAATTTGCGTCATATGATTTGTGATACTTGATAACTATGGCTATCTCATCAACTCAGCTCTCAATTAACATAAGAAAAAGAGGATCATGGGGGACCAATGGTCACCGATTAGGCAATTGTTTTCTATATAGAGGGAGCAAGTAGCTACAAGTAGGACAGTGTGGCCTTAAATGATGCCTTTAACTGTCATCAAGGATACAGCCTCGGAATGAGTTCTCGGATGGATGCGATCTTGAAGAACCAGTTCCTGCAGGTCTCCTTGGCCGAGTTGGGCACCTGCTCCGGGGTGAAGTGGACAGGCAGGACCTGAGAGGTGTGGCTTCCAGGGGGCAGGTAGGTGGATTTCCTATGGATCCTGTCGTATACAAGACGACCTGGGGAGAGTTTCACAAAACTTGACATCAATAAACAAATGACAGTTTTTGTTAGAAGCTACTGAAATCCTTGCTTCTGATTGGTTGTCAGCAGATTTGTCACTGATTTTTGTCATTTTTCATTAAAAAAGGCTTTGTGAAACGGGCCCTGGTGTGGCCAACAATGGGGGCAAGTTATGTGAAAGATGTTTGATGGAAGCGATGTGAGGGAATTCAATTCAACTCAATTCAAAAATGTTTTTTTATTATAGCACAAACATGGTTCATACAAATACAATTTTACATGAAAGACAGCCATGGCAGGAATATTAATTTTTACATGTTGGACAATAGATAACTCTTTTAAAGATATACATGTAAACAAATAGCAGTATAAAAAATAGGACTTAGATTCTGTAACTAAAAAAACCCAGAGGAGTTACTTGAGCGGATCTCCACTTGTCCTTGTCTGAGAGATATATTAAGGATCTTAGTAACTGGTACACTCAATTCACATGCAAATTCTCTAACAATGCGAATATGAAGATTGTCTCCAACAGATGCTTTATTATAAATTTACAATAAAGTTCCCATGGGGAAAATATCTTAATTTTATTGACGGATACTACAAGGTTGGTTATGTAAAGAACTAAAAAATACAGAGTTTGTCTAGCTTTTAACTAATAGGATACCTACACAATGATAACTTTGCTGAACAAATTAACTGTTGCTTCATAACGATGATGATACCGGTATGTCTTGTTTACCCAGGGTAACCTCAGTTTTAATACTGTTCTCCCTGAGAGCCCTGCAATCATATCATTACCTTGGCTTTAGCAGAGCTACCATGGAAGGCGCTCAAGCATTCAAGTAAATTTCTTCCAAACAGGTACCCATTTACATAACCTGGGTGGAGTAGGGCAAATGTAGATTAATATTTTGCCAGGAGACATAAGTGCCTAGAGGGCTACATTAATGGTGATTATGTATAACATAGTAGAGGTGCCGTGGTCGGTGTGGTTAAGTCGCCGGACTGTCGATCACAAGGTCCACGGTTCGAGACCCGCCGCTGCACTAATGTCCTTTGGCAAGACATTGATCTACATTTGCCACACTCAACCCAGGTGATGTAAATGGGTACCTGGCAGGAATTAATTCTTTAAAATGCTAGAGCGCCGTAATGGCAGCACAGCTAAAGCCGGGTAATAATCACCAAGTTTGGAAGTGCTAAGTGATTGTAATGAGCGCTATATAAAAAATGATTATTATTATTATTATCAGCTAAAGAATAAATTTCCAGCAGGAATTACTGAAACTATATACATGTGTAGGGATAATCTCCCCTGACAGTCAATGCTTACCAAATGTGTCCAGTATATCGGTGATGAGAACAAACTTGCTCGGGTAGAACTTAATCACGGAAATGTCAGCAAGAAGCTTGGAGCACTGAAAACAAGAGAGAAAAATATTGCAAAACTATGAAATACTCCAATAAAAGGGTTGGATACACGGGATAACAAATACCTTGCATTTGATGTGGCCAATTTTCTTCATAAAAACGTCACAATTTTACAAGGGTAAACTTATCTAGACACACTATTGACAAATGCAAAGCATATAGAGCAACATGTCCAATGTAGACAATCGTGTACTCTTGACAGAATGTATGAGTTTATATGCAGAGAGGTTGTGACCAGGGTGGGCTGACCGAAGTGTTCACTCTCATTGCTTTTTAACATTTGACAGTATATTGCAGAAAAACCAAGCGGACTTTTCTGAAGCCATTGGCCCAACAGTTTAACATATCGTAAATCTAAGCTAAGAAAAATCTTGTACCTCACATTAATTTGCAATCTTAAGAGCTTAAACATTCTGGTCTAGATCCGAAACATTGATGACAGCCTGGTTAAGCTACGTAGATAAGTTAAATTACACATCGATCTATATGTGCCACTACTCTTTTCAAATCTATGTTAGAAATATGTATATATATCTCACCTGAATGGCAATTTTAAGAGCCTTGACTTTCTGGTCTAGATCCCAAGCATTGATGAGAGCTTGGTTGAGCTCTTCAATACGGTAGACATACTCCTGCTGGCTAAGGTTCAACATCTCCTTCACAGAACCCTATTGGAGAAGCAAGAAGTGGAGGGGGAGAAATCATGAAGAAAATAAGAATTATATCGTATTTGGTTTAATAAGAATCATTGCAATTAAATAACATTTAGGACATTCAATCTTAGAAATTAAGGATATTCTGAAAAACTTGTAGAGCCTACTTTCTTCACAAATAATGGATCGAAAGATATGCTTTGAGGTATAATTGGTTTGATGGTTTGGTTTACCCGACTACTAAGAAAGCATGTGTATGCTTGTAAGTAAGCAACAAGAGGACTGACAGCTTTAAGTTCTCTCCGAGGGAATTGGTAATGAGGATTAATGCCTCAACAAAGGGCACTACGCATCGACTTGGTTTCGAACCCGGGACCTCCCGGTTACGAGACGACTGCTCTACCACTGAGCCATCACGTCTCCTTACTTATAAAGTAAAACCCTATAGTGCTCATATCCCCTATGCAAGGTGCTAAAGTAACTCTAATATTACCCTGGCTGGTGCTAGGTTACTGATTTTGGCGCTTACACCATTGAAATCACGGTTTGACTTAAAAGAAGTTTTTTTCCAACCCTAAAATTTCAAGCTTGATTTGCATATTTACAACTGACCGGTGATCATTCCAGATTTCATAAAAACACTCAATAAACATTTTTGATACCTCCTCAAAGTCATCCAGCTGTTCTAGTCTGTTCTTGACCTTGTCTGTGACTGTACCTTGGACTACCTGGGTTTTCACCGTCACTAGGATAAGGAAAAGGAAATGAGAGTTAGTTTTTAATTTAAATGATAAAAAGAGAATACTAAATGAACCTTGAAAGAAACAGCACAATAAGCCTCATCTGAAGATTCAAAAATAAATTTGTTGAACATTACAGCCAAATAATGCATTTTGTAAATGCACTATGTGGATGCTTGAGACCAGAGTTGTGGAATAAGGTCAAAGGTCATAAGGTCAAATAAGGTCAAATAAGTTCAATAAGGTCAAATAAGGTCAAGATCTACACCCACAGTTTGGAAAGTGGGTGATCAATGGATATGACGATAGTGATGATAATCATAATAGCTTAGAATAGTATGCTCAACATTTTCAAATTTACTTTTTCGAGCAAGATAGAAAAGATTAATCAAAACTTATTTGCCCTCAAAATATTGTTGTTGAGAAGCATAAAGGCATCAACACTGTGTCAAAGGATGTGATGTGAGTTACTTCCCTTCTGCTCCAAACAGACAATATGTTATCTCACAACTAAATTCAGTATAATTGACTCACCCTTTTCTCGATCAGCAGGTGATAGAAAACTCTGAAACATACCAAATAGTAATGACATCATCGTTAAGCATGAACAGAAGAAATTGAATGTTCCCAATCCTTCATCTTGGATTTACAAATCGATTTAAATTCAAAACTTCAAACGTCAAGCAAAAATTTAACAAAAGTCCCAGCGAGAGAATTGGATAAGTACTCAAATGATTTCCAATAATACTAGAGCCACTGTTGACCAACTGTTTGTTGAATTTTACGTAAACAGAACAAATTGAAGGCGTGTATGCAAAAATCATTAATTTCCTAGTGTCAACAGATATTTTATTTGTTTGATATGCTCACACATATCAATATGTTTGATTGAATAATGCATTCGCAATGCTCAGAAATTAATAATTTGTGTCTACAAAATGTTATATTGTCATGCTAAATTTGCAACTTCTCGCTTATTTTGAACCATGGGATAATTATGATGCGTCATGCAATAATTGATATACAACATGCTTTAGATAAGGGTTAAACTTGGTTAAGAGCCAGAAGGGTATTAAAATTCATCATTTTCTACAAAAATATAGCCCTTCTTGCTCTCAGGGGATGATTTTTCTACAGAAAATTAATTGAGCACAAGCGCTTGTTTAGCCTGGCTCTATGTTATCAAAGCTGTCTATAACTCACTGTTGTAATGGAGAGCTTTTCTGAGGTGGTGTACTTGCTCAGGATGCCTGCTTTCTTACTAGACCAAGGTTCAAACGAATCGTCCAGTCCTGCGGGAAGTCTTTGGGCTGCAGAGTCCGTCTGAAAGAGAATAGGCCAAACTTAACCCATTGCTTACTGAAACTGGAAGTCATTTTTTTAGAATTTTAGAATTTGTAGAATTTGTAGAATGTAGAATTTTATTGACTCTTTGACCCCTCTCGGGGTATGAGAGTACAAACAAACATAAAAGTATAAATAGCGATGCATGACTTGTGAATACATTATACATAGATGATGACACAAAGATACAAACAATGATAGGTATATTGTGTATGAAAGTACAAACATGAACAATAAACCAACTAGTAAACACAAAGTATATATTCCTGTACAATGTAGATAGTGACAAACAATAAAATGTATACCGTAATTATATATGCAGTCTATTTACAAGCTAATTAGTAAACAAAGTAGGCTGTTAAAAATAAAGAATTGGCAATTCGTTCAGCTTTTAGTATGTCATCAATTTAGTCCTGAAAATAAATCCTGTCATGTGAAGGGTTAAAGCCCATCTGTACTAGTTTTGCCAGGGGGAATTAGACATCCCTGCAAGGTCACTGGGCAGGTGGTTATCTCATCAAATCAGCTCTCAATTAACATAAGAAAAAGAGGATCATGGGGGACCAATGGTCACCGTTTATGCATTGTTTGTTATATAGAGGGCCAAGTAGCTATAAGTAGTGCAGTGGGGCTTTAATACAAGAGTAGATTCACTTACTGCATCTTTCTTGGACGCTCCCAATGCAAGAGACAGAGGATCAGCGAGTGGGTCCACCTTGGGTTTGGCCGCAGCTGCAGCAGCGAACAGTGACAGGGGGTCACTACCCTCCAAGGCACTTGCCAAGGGGTCAACAAGCGAGGTCGCTTTCTTGGCGGCATCCTGTTTTGGAGTACCACTGGTGCTCATGCGACTAGTCGACTTGCGAAGCTTTGCTTCGGCCACGTGCACCTGCATAAGGAATGGAATGTTGACTCCAATTGATTTTGATTATGGTTTTGATTGCTAAGCAGGAGTTCTTGCTTCAAGAATGGAAAAAAGTATGTATACATGAATTCAAACCGTTCTTTATTTATTTACTATTTTGCATCTAATTCTCTTTAATGATTAAGAATATCAGTTTTATATATTTAAAAGGCAAGGTAAAGGACAGAAACCTTCATAGGATGACAAATACTGCATTTGCACACAATTTGCACAACATGTTACTGTTTAACATTGTCGATATACCCTATGGTTAAAAAAATATCATGTTTGTCCAATATTTCAGACACAGTATTAAAGGATGGTAGTTTTAAACACCTTTAACTATTTTAAACGTAGGACTACAAAGTCTTTTTATCAGTGTTTTGAGGAACTAAGATTGGGCAGAATACTGACCGTTATGGGCTTCAGAGGATGCTCTGTAGTAACATCACCTTTCAGCTGAAGTTTTTTCTTCTCTGCTTCATATTCTCTAGGTCTCGCATGCCTGGGATTGAGAACAACAGAAATTCTCGTCATTAGAACATCAATTAATGGTATATAATACATTGAAGATTTAATATTGAAAAAACTCATGTTATGGTTGTATCCTCGATTATCATCAGGAATATGTGAAGGGTAAACAGATTGATTTCCCTCTAGTATCAAATTTTCTTTTTTGGGTAGCTTTTTTTTGCTTTAAAGAGACACAATAACCAGGTTATTGAATGCTCTTGTGCAACAGATCCTTGTATAATATGGGAATTCACTTTGGCACCAAAAATACAAGACAGATCTGAGGGAGTTTGAGAAACTACAGAGACGAGCTACAAAACTAATGTCATCTGTAGCGATGTTCGACTATGGGAGCAGGTTTCGTGCATTCAAATTACCATTCCACCAGCAAAGAATGAGAAGAGTTGACGTGATCCAAACTAATAAGATAGTGCTTGGAATTGTCCGCTTGAATATGGATATGTTCTTCTCAACTATCACCGTACGGTAGAGACAATTCAAGGTCACCCATTCAAACTCTTTCAAAAAAGAAGCAGACTGGATGTTAATTCCAGGGAGCTCCATGAATCGAAGAGACGAAGCCCTACTCAACCTCTTGCATATTCAGCAATTTCAAGCGAACGGTGCTCTATATCATGAATATTCATATTTGCTTCGCCGCTACTGCGCATGCGTACTGTCTCTTCGCCACATTAAAACGACATGGATGAATCTTAGGGTTAGGACAAAGTGTCACCCTTTTTACCATCAAAGACTGCTTCAAATTAGAATTTCAAGTAGTTGAAGAGATGCCCAGAGGAGTCGAAAAACATTGTACCGGTATTAAAGTCAAATTGTAATTACTACCTCTTTACATTGCAAAAAAATGTGACCCAACCCGCTGTTCGAATCATTTTAATAAACAGGCTCTGGAGTTAACTGGATGTGAGAGCAAATGCCTTTAGAAGTAGAATGGTGAGTGACTGGAACACCCTACCAACTGAGGTCGTCACTGCCATATCTGTGAACTCTTTCATAGCCAGACTTGACAAATTTTGGTGTGGTGAACTATATTCTCATCCATTGGAGATTAAATTTGATTGAAGCAATGTACACATTATGACACCGACACACGTCATCAGATCAAATTATTGAAGAAGGAAGGTGGAACTTGGAAGACAGATAGACCTGGAAACTCGACTGAAGATCTCTACATTTTCCAGTACATCCATATAGAGGCAGTAATAAGAAGAGAAGAAGAGTCCACTAGACTAAACCAGGCACTAACTGACTAAGGCACTAGCAAACTTCGAGGCAAAGCAAGCCAGTGTGCATGAAGAACTTTGCGCATGGAGCGCTGTACAGTGAGTTTTACGCGCTCTATCGGCCGATCCGCTCAAGTGGCTTCGAATTTAAGTGAAAGAGGGCCTACTTATAAACTTAAGCGCAACTTTAGTTCAATGGCAATGTCAATACGAAATATTACGTCACACCATGGAGGTTTTGACATGTCATGCTTTAAACAGGCGACGCGCTTCACACATAACTGACGCACACATGAAATTGCACACACATAAAATAGAAAACTCAATGAACATTTCAGAATAAATTTCTAGTTTGCACCTTATATATGACGAAAATGAGAATAGTTTAAACTTAAAAAATAGTAACATAAGACTTAAAATTAAGTGAAATACTTAACCTTTTAAGGATGCTGAAAAAATCATAACAAATAGAGGGTTTGAGTGACTGAAATATCATAATTTTGGTATCAAATGAAACAGAAATCGCAAGCTTGCTCCTCGCACAAATATCTTATAACATTGAGTGAATGGAAGCCAGCGATAGCCAATAAGAAGGGCCCTTGTCGGCGCTAATTTAGTGGAATGAGACTGTGATTCGCCAAGATCGGATGACCGCTTCCCACATGCGCTAAATGTAAGCTAAAGTTCTACGTGGTGTGCCAGGTTTGTTGGGTGCGGGAATGGGAGATTAATATGAAGGCATCTTAGTTTTTGTTTAGGTCATTCTTCAGACAGGGTTATTGGTGCCAAATAAGACTAGGCGATATCACTATCATTTTTCATATTATCACCTAGCCCTGAGGCTAGCCTTAATGGCTCTCTCGAAATGTTTGTTATGAACTTATTCGAGAGAGCCTTAATTTGCTCCCATAGGGTCCCGTGGAGAGGTAGGTAAACAACATCTCAAATGTGTCAAAAATCACACTTTCCCGCACCCGACCAATATTGGACAGTGGCTTTGATGAATTTTATGTTAGTTTTAATCGTAATTACATCCTAAATTTGAAAATCGGAGGTAAAAATAAGGAAATAATAGCAATTTTCTTACCAGACCGATACAGCTCAGTTCCCGTTTCACGTGTACCGTGTGAATTCACGATCTCTACACAATGGTGATGACCTCTGACTGGCACTTCGTAAATGTGCTGCTTCCGTAAAATGCGCTGTATAACACTCATACAGCGCATTACACGGAAGCAGCACAATCACGGAAGTGCCAGTCATAGGTCATCACCATTGTGTAGAGATCGTGAATTCACACGGTACACGTGAAAAAGGAGCTGAGCTGTATTGGTCTGATAAGAAAATTGCTATTATTTCCTTATTTTTACCTCCGATTTTTAAATTTAGGATTTAATTACGATTAAAACTAACATAAAATTCATCAAAGCCACTGTCCAATATTGGTCGGGTGCGGGAAAGTGTGATTTTGGACACATTTGTGATGTTGTTTACCTACCTCTCCACAGGACCCTATGGGAGCAAATTAAGGCTCTCTCGAATAATATCATAAAAAACATTTCGAGAGAGCCCTTAAGGCTACCTGAGGCTGAGGGGAAGCAAGTCACACTCGCAGTCGCACACGTCACTCAAAGTCAAACATGGAATCGACTGCGTGGGACAAGCTGGGACAACATAGTACGAAGAAGTAAGGCCCAAGGTAATTGGTAGGTGAATACCTCAATGAAAATTTATATAAAAAGGAACATTTATTCTATACCTACTTCTATGAAAACAAATTACTATCATTCTGTGCCTTAAAGTACCCTAATTCAGAATTAATCGAGAAACTTACCATTCGTACGTCGCCATTTTCATCTATCCCAGATCTTATCACGTGACAATCAAATCCACACGCCCTTCTCAGTATAGTAGTCAGGTGGTCTTTTGTTCGCAGAGAATAATTTTTTTTTTTTTTGGGGGGGGGGGGGGGGGAGGGGGGGGGGGTGTAGGCATTTGGCTTACTGAACCATTTCAATAACCATAAGTTATTCACACAACTTTCATGAGCACGATACCAGTATTCGTCTCGATGGGTTTTGGAACAAATTATCTTTTTTCGCCCATCCGCAGATATTTAGGCTAATATAACTGGCTTAGATCTATTCGAGATTGAAAATAATTCAAAACAATTAAAAAAAAATGAAATAATAAACTTCAGTCCCCCGTATCATACCAAAAAGATATATCAGTGCTTATATAGGTGAATAGTCGGATCGAATCTGATTTTTTTTTTAATTGTAAGATTTGTAAGATTTGTATTGACTCTATCTCGGGTATGTCGAGAGCTACATTTATACATAGTTTCAATATAACAATAGTATAGCAGTGATAAACCTGTGATAATATCATCATTTAACTAAACAAATGATAATATAAACAAAGATAAAAATGGGATAATATGAACAATAACAAACATGTGATAATATGAACAATAATAAACATGTGATAATATGAACAATAATAGACATGTGATAAGATGAACAAATAAACATATTTACAAATCAAGGCGAACTGGGCAATTCACCCTCCTACCGTTACACGTGTGCCTAACAACATTGCTTACTTGTGAGCCGACATTTACAATATTACCATCTACCCCTTAGACTTGATAGCGAAATGTGACATAATTTTTCTGACAAATTTTGCTATTTTCTTTAGCTGGCAAGCATGAGCTGTATTAAAAATCTTATCCAAGTGCAATGCACTACTAGTACTACCACACACAAGGGTGTCGATTTGTATCCGTGGTTGGGGGGGGGGGGGGGGTGATAGGCGCCAAAATGTTTTCGGCAATGGATCAAAGCAACCAAGAGGTAGAAGCGTGTAGCAGGTTGCACCCCTCACTTCCAAGTTATTAACTTTTTCAAGTCACCCTCAATAAAGATAACATTTCAGAGAATATATAAGGGTGGTAATAAAATTAATAACATGCTAAATGTTAGTCCTGACTCTTGCCTGCAGTGTAGGCCTACCAGACTGATATCATCTATTTTAAACGAAATTTAGACATTACCAAAAACAGATCCAATGGTGAGGGATATCAACTTGTGAAAGTATTATGTTACCAGTGGGCAAATGCATTAATAAACAACCAGGAAAGGTTCATGTAGACTGAATTTTTTTTCTTTCCTGGTGATAGAAACATACATTTTATGAATATTGATGTCTCCAAACAACATTCATCGTCAAAAACCCATTCCAATATTCTGTGTAAGGAGATATAAAAAAAAACATAGTTGCCATTAGTAAATGAAAAACATATTGCTTTTGGATCTTCATTTGACTCTCTTCCTTCTTTAATTAAACCAACTGAATCCTCTCTGCGGGAAACTAAATTCAATGAAACAGAACATCACTGATGCAAAATTTGGTTCTCGAAAATGACAGAAAATTTCCACTCATGATAAGATAAGATAATCAAGTTTATTCCATTCATCATAAAAAACATTTAGATACAATAACATACAAAATCACAAGATGTATAGTCAAAATAAACAAACATTACATAAGATAATAGTACAAAATAAGGTGCTCTGGACAAAAACATAGCAAAAGTGAGTATTTATGTGAATGAGGAGGCAGCTAGAAAGGAAGGAAATGCCTTATTGGTGCTGCCACCTACAAAAAACTGAAAATTTGAAATTAGGATAAAAAGAGAGTATGAGTACAAGACCAGATTGAAGATTTACAGAATAACTACATTGTACAAGCATATTTACCAAAAAAAAATAACAACAAACAAAAACTAACAAACAAAAAAAATATGTTTTTGTTTCTTACACTGACAGCAAACAAAACAACCAAACTAAAACACTAAAAAAACAAAAACAAAACCGACAAAACAATCAGAGAAAAAAACAAAACAAGAAACCTGATCAAACATTGCTAATATATCTACTGAGTAATAAAGTTTTATATCTCTTTTTAAAGACATTTAGTGATGGACTGGTTTTAATATATACTGGTAAACTGTTCCAGATTTTGGGCCCTTACAAACTGTCCGTTTCAGGGGCGGCCGAGCGACTTCCAAAGTGGGGGGGGGGGGGGGGACCAAGAAAAAAAGGGCACCTACAAAGGGATATCTCAAAGCAAAAAAAATGCATTATTTTAAAGACTTTGGTATACACCCTTACATTTTGATTACAATATTTGCTTCACTTTATACACCATACAAGATATTGCTTTAGCATCATGCTTTGCAGTTGGGTGTGATGATCTAAAAACTTATTTGTGAGCGAGCGAAGCGAGCGAGGAAAAATTTTAAGATTTGTGAGGTCGCAGTGCGAAAAATACAAAGAGTAATTGTCAGAGGTGAAAATAGGGCACTTCTTACACCCTCAAAAAGAGGCACTCACCACGGGAAAAAGTCAGTCATGAGAATAGGGAATGGCATTTGTCGATGGAAAATGGGCTCCCATTAGATTTTGATAGGGGCATTTATAAAAGGTGAAAAAGGGCATTTATGAAAAGGGGATAGGTCCCTTATTAGGCAATGACCAAATATGAAAAGGGGGCACTTATAAAAAAGGAAAATGTTCACTAGTTGAAAAAATGATCTTAAAGGGGCGTTTATAGGAGGTGAAGTGAAAAGGAGTAACTTCTCGTATCTGTAAAGGGTCAGTTACCAGAGAAAGGGCACTTATGAGAATGGAAAATGGACACTTATTGCAAAGAAAAATGGGAACTTGTCGAAGGAAAAGGGGCACACTGCCAAATAAAAGGGCACTTATCAGAGTTGAAAAGTTGAAGGGGCACTTTTACTAATTAATAGGGGCACTTGTCAAAGTAAAAGGGCACGTCTATTCCTATGTAAAAAGGGGCACTTTTCGGGTGCGTGAAAAAGTGGGGGGGGGGCACTGTGCCCCCTCTGCCCCCCGGGAGGGCCGCCTCTGGTCTGTTTCTTACAAACATAATATAAAACTTACGTTCCAACTACCAAACAACAAACTTCCATTATCTCCTTCTTCGCCCAGATATACTTATCATACCAGATACGCTCTAAAATATAAGCATAATATTCCCCTAAGGCCCTGACCAGAGCACTATTTTTTTCTTCAAAAACTAGAACCAGTCTTAGAAGGTGCATTATTATTGGAAGGGTGTTATAAACAAAACTTAAAACTTAAAGATAAACTTGAGTTCTGGTAATGCGATTGCATTGTGATAGAAAAGGTGTGAAATGGATCAGAAATGTTGATCATATAGCATGTAAGTAATGGTGTGTAATGCAAGGTTCTGGAGTCATCAAAATCATCATAAATTTGGCAGATTCTTGGTAAACTAACAATCACTTACACAGAAAGATGTATATGGGACAACACACATGGTGTCGGGGCTAGTACTACCCTGATTTCCTTATCTTTCTATGCTCATTACTCAGCCAGTATACATTTTCTTCCAAAATTGTTTGGCACATGACATTTATTTGTAATCTTGAACATTCAGTGTAAGTTTCGTTAGATTCTGTGAAAATTCATTTTCTCTTTTTACCAGAACTCAAGTTTATCTTTAATAACATTCTAACCTTCAAAAACACCTTAACTATCTCATGCCTGTTACGTTTGAATACAATACATAGGCCTACATCAGCTTTTCAATAAAACAAAAATAAGTTGTGACATAATAATCTTTCTCCAAAATATCGAACTGGAGTATTCTGTTGTATTGCTTGTTTATATACCGTCTTTCTCTTCAACGATACAATATTTAATTACTTTACTTGCATTATGAAGAAAAAAAATGCATCATCAACCCCACATAGCTTTAAAAATCATTTCAGATTGAACTGGCCAAAAGTCATGTGATATTCTTGCTCAGATGCTTTCCTTTACCTTTAAGAGTTCTTTATATTGAGGAATTGGTTGATAATTTTTTCTTGGCTATAATGACCAAATTAAAAGAGAGTAAATTTTAGCGCGTATTGAAAAATGTTTTAGGAAATATCAGGAAATAAAATGAGTGAAAAACGAACAAATAAAGATACAATGACGTAAATTTTAAAAAAGGGTGAACGGAAACAACATAACAACTAGTGAACTATCTTATAAGTCATAGCAAAATGTGTATATTGATGGTCATTTTGCGAGTAATAACCATTAACTACTCTCATCGGGCTCTCATCATTAATTTTTCTCTTCATTTTTTTTTGATGGTGAATTATTGGGGGGGGGGGGGGGTGATTGTACAAGCCACCCCCACTTAAAATATTGGGGGGGGGGGGGGATATATCCCCCACCCCCGGGATCGACACCCATGACCACACAAGTTATTTGGTATATACATTTTTCTCTCATTTTGAAAGAATGGACATACAAAGGTATTATGAAATTCATCACCAATATCTGTTGACAGGCGCGGATCCAGGGGGGGGGGGGGCCGAGCGGGCCTTGGCCCCCCCCCCCCGCAAAAAAAAAAAAAAAAAAAAAAAAAGAGAGAAGAAAGGAAAAGAAGGGAAAGGGAAAGAGGAGAGAAAGGGAAAGAAAGAAGAGGAAGAAGAGGAAGAAGAAGGAGATCGGGGGGCCGAAAGGGCCTTGCCTCCCAGGCTGTTGCCCCCCCCCCAATAAACAAAATCACGTAAAAATCACGTCAATATCAAGGTATCGACTTGAGAAGAGTTACGTTCTTCAAACACCGGACATTTACGTAAATGTGTTAATACGTTTATTGCACTAGGTCACTTAAAACACACGTACCATATGGCTCCGGTTAGTCTCATTTCACAACGCCCCCTATCGTCAGAGCATGATCAGAGTCAGCAGCCTAACATGTTAGCCTATGGACGTTTTTTTTTTAAATCGTTAAAAATTCATTTTTTGTTTAAACGAAAAGCACATCCACCCCGACGTACGTTATCACTAGCTCTTTCATTGGAGCCCTCATGTCTCATTGACTTTTGAAAGTTCACCCACCGTAATTTTTCAAAATAGGTTGCAAGCTCGTCATTGCCTATAATACACATGTGAAACAAGTCTAACTTTGGACTCAGTTTACCAAGCGATTTGAAGATTATAGGTCGAGCACACGAAACATAAAAAGCATGAATTATCATAGATCACTTCTGCCTATTTCATTATGTCCATTTCATCCAACCCCCCACCGTAATTTTTCCATTTAGTAAAAGCAAACATTTTGCCGAGTTTAGCAAAAACATGAATATTCATGAACGGTCAGACAATACAGCCTTTATAGTACGTAACGTATAGTGAATGGAATGGGCGATGATCCGTTCAGGAGGTAGAGGTCAGTGGTTTGTGCTGGCAATGTTCACGCGAGCGAAAATGAGACAATCGGAGCAATATGACTAAATCACGCAATTGTCACTGCAATATCACCATTATAATGACGTGATTATCCTTACCTTGGAGACCATGGTTTGGAGACCTAATACTCCCGTGTTTTTTTGGTTATGAAATTACATCTTCATAAACGAAATTATCGCGTCACAGAAACAGGTGAAGCGTTAGTGATAGTTTAAGTCAAAATATCTGCGTGAAATTCACGTGAATATTACGTCGAAGAGGAAATATATTACTGTAACCCGCGTTCAACCCAATAATTACGCAAATGTTACACAATAAATAAACCAAAATAATGACGTTCTCATCCCGTTTCTGAACATCGTGTTTTGGATCTTCCATAATTACGTCCAGGCGCGCCGGAAGCAGTTTGGGATTAGAGGGGGTGGGGGGGGGGGGGGTGGTTGCAAACATACCAGAGGAGAAAGCTAGTTGCAACTGGTCCAGTTGATGAACCAGTTAATGCCAACTGGTAACCCCGGAAATTGAAATGGGCTTAATGATCCAGTTGATCCAGACCAGTTAGAATTCAACTGGTCTAGCTGAGCCATTAGAACCTTAGAACCATTTGGTAAAACTTCCAACCAGTTGAACGGCAACAACACTTCAATACTGGTACGTCTGTATTTCCAATGTAAAGGCATTTGTAATAAGTAGACTTAAATAATTTAATTTAATCGAAATTTTTTCATATACTTGTATTTTATTGAAATTATTTTAGTTCTAGTTAATGTTTTCCTTATTCATGTTTAATTAAATGTAATTTATACGAAGTAGCGAAATGTCCTAATAACTGGTAATTTATATTTGTAGTATTTTC
Source organism: Strongylocentrotus droebachiensis (assembly GCA_035222895.1). Taxonomy (NCBI): domain Eukaryota; kingdom Metazoa; phylum Echinodermata; class Echinoidea; order Camarodonta; family Strongylocentrotidae; genus Strongylocentrotus; species Strongylocentrotus droebachiensis. The sequence continues at coordinate 81,174 of JAVYIG010004651.1, forward strand.
GAAATGAATTGCATATAACTAAATCATCAGTAATTAAGAAATATGCTGTAAATTCAGATAAACTGTTTAAAAAACATAGATCTGCACGCACCCCATATTCAATATGCAAATTAATTTGTGTCAGCTGGTTCAACTGGAAACATGCCAACAGTCAGCCAGCAGTCATCAACTGGTGCAACTGGAAATATGCACACAGACCGGTTATCAACTGGTGCAATGAAAAGATGCCAACAGTCAGTTATCAACTGGTGAAAATAGAAATATGCCAACAGACACGGGATTATCACCACGGAACTTAAATGATAACTGTGAAACCATCAAGACACCCAAGAATAACTCATTTTTCACACCTGGAAATCACGGAATACCCAGCTTAGATAATAATCCGTTTGAGTCACGAAATCATCACCGCGGAACTGCTGGCAATTTTGAATACCATTTACATAGGTGTTTTAAGACACCTAATAATTACTAATGTTTCACACCTAAATATCACGAATTCACAGCTTAGATTAGTAATCAGTTTTAGCTACGTGATCATCACCAATAAAGTTATGGTAACTTTGAAACCATTTAAAAAGGTGTTTTAAGACACCTAATAATTACTAATTTTTCACACCTAAAAGTCACTTATGCCCAGCTTAGATTAATAATCGGTTTGAGTCACGAGATCATCACCGCGGAACTGCTGGCAACTTTGACTACCATTTAAATAGGTGTTTTAAGACACCTAATAATTACTAATTTTTCACACCTAAATATCACGGATTCACAGCTTAGATTAGTAATCAGTTTTAGCTACGTGATCATAACCAAGAAAGTTATGGTAACTTTGAAACCATTTAAAGAGGTGTGTAAGACACCTCAGAATTACTAATTTAATATAACCAGAGATTCACGGACAGAACAATAAGACGATTAGCCGGTGTAAGTAACGTGATTATTACCATCAACCTTGGATAACCTGTGAAACCAATCGATTAAGGTGCTTACAAGACCAAATAATTACGTATTTATCACCACCATCAATTAACGGACAAAAAACTCGTTGCTTGGTCAAGTGGTTATTTGGTCATAAACACGTGATTTACAGAGGTAAGTGGAATCACGTTACTCCAGTCGCGTGATAAATTGGTGGTTTTTAGGTTAGATGAAAACGTGAACAGGAGTACCTTTTTTGTTTAATGAAAGCACGTGTCGATAACGTTTAAATTTAGTTCAAAAGGCACCATACTTTAAAATCACTTAAAATACACTCCCAAAAGAGGTTACTTTTTAGTGTTTTGTTTATTGGGCCCCCATAAAAAAAAATAAGAGAGAAGGAAGGAAAGGGAAAGAAAAAAGGAAAAGAGGAGATACAGTCGTACTGATAGGGGGGAGCCTAACCTGCTACCACCTTTAGAAGAAATAGGAAGTAATAATTGTTCATCGTAAAACTGACGTACCAGGTTATTGGTATATATTACCTTTAATCAAAATTACACTGAGCCTTTAGATGAAGTTGAGTTCTGGTCATGCGATTGCATTGTGAAAGAAACGGTGTGGAATCGACCAGAAAAGGTTGAATAATTTTTCACCTCTTCCCAGAACTCAACCTTCTCTGCCAAACAACACAAAACCGCATTGTTATGATGAAACTGTCGTTATGAGAAATAAATTCTGATTGGGAGATACTTTGATGATATTGTAGCAACCAATTATTAATGTCATCATATTCATTACAGTAACACCTATTGGATATTATACACGGGATCGGGTGGCTATAGTTGGCGCCAGTATCTTTGTTAGGGCCAGGGGACACTGTTCTAAAACAATTCTGACAAGCAAATAGAATAAAAGATCTCGTATAATAATTACTGAAGCGTTACCTGCCTCTAAAATCTCTGGTACAGGAAACAGGAAAGTTTCGGAGTTATTTTTTGTTTAGGGGCATGCTTTTTAGCAAATCGTATTGAATGAACGATAATCGCATATAACGTATGTTTGTGTCTAAGTGATGCTGTAAAATCATTTCTACAATAACTTTCATCGTCATACTGCTTAGTATTTCGATAACTGTAGGTATGTGTCTTTGCTTATTCGTTGACATACATAGTGTAGTTATTTGGGGTGGCTATAGTGGCTCTATTCAGTATTCAGAGTTGGAAACACTATGATCACGATGATGATAAGTGGAACGTACTCTAATGAGTGGTATACATGTTATAATTATCATTCTCAAACTGATCTGAAGAGGGAATGTATACTTACGTCACCATCAAGGATTGCAGATATAAGTGCTCCACTGGTAGCATAATGCATCACTTGAGACGTCGCAAGTGGAACACCCTGGAAATAATTGTTAAAATATAAACAAGTATACATCTACATCGATTGATCAAGAATAAATTAGTAAATCTTAGCACTACGAAGATCTTGGAATTTTCATCCGGCAATTTTCTTCTTTTAATAGCTTTTGAAGTAGCACTATTATTCATCTGGAAGAAGACAAGAGTACATTATGGTATAGACCCGGGTATTTATTTTCAGACGTAATTATTGTGAATTGACCATTAAAGTTTATTACAACCTCCGGTATACCTCCTAGAACTATGATTTCCGCGGGAGATCATTGTGAAAAACTAATATTATAAAACTGTTGTATCTTTGTAGGACTTTTCCCGCTTTCTTTCTTTCTTTTGTCTCTCTTTCTCTATCTCTCTCTCTCTGTCTCTCCCTTCACCTTCTCCTCCTTTCTTTCACCCCCCCTGTCTCTCTCCCCTCCCTCTCCTTCTCTGTCTCTCCCTCCCGCCATCCTTATCTCTCCCCCACGTTTATCCCCGAACGCCTCCCCCTCCCTCTCTCTCTCTAAAAAAAAAAATATAATATCTCCCTTCACCTTCTCTCTCACTCTCTCTTCACCTTCTCTCTCACTCTCTCTTCACCTTCTCTCTCACTCTCTCATCCTCTCTATCTCCTCCTCCCTCAATCCCTTTTTTTGCTCTTCCCCTCTCCCCCTCTCCCTCTCGTTCTCTAACTCTCTCTAGTCTAGAGCTAGTCTCGCTTCATCCATCCATTTTATATCTTGTATACCTGTATCGTGGCGCTGTTCCGAGCCAAACATAGCTTTAAAAATCACTTCAGATTGAACTGGCCAAAAGTCATGTGATATTCTTGCTCAGATGCTTTCCTTTACCTTTAAGAGTTCTTTATATTGAGGAATTGGTTGATAATTTTTTCTTGGCTATAATGACCAAATTAAAAGAGAGTAACTTTTAGCGCGTATTGAAAAATGTTTTAGGAAATATCAGGAAATAAAATGAGTGAAAAACGAACAAATAAAGATACAATGACGTAAATTTTAAAAAAGGGTGAACGGAAACAACATAACAACTAGTGAACTATCTTATAAGTCATAGCAAAATGTGTATATTGATGGTCATTTTGCGAGTAATAACCATTAACTACTCTCATCGGGCTCTCATCATTAATTTTTCTCTTCATTTTTTTTTGATGGTGAATTATTGGGGGGGGGGGGGGGGGTGATTGTACAAGCCACCCCCACTTAAAATATTGGGGGGGGGGATATATCCCCCCACCCCCGGGATCGACACCCATGACCACACAAGTTATTTGGTATATACATTTTTCTCTCATTTTGAAAGAATGGACATACAAAGGTATTATGAAATTCATCACCAATATCTGTTGTCTGTTGATGTACAAAATGGGCTTCTGACGTAACATATGCAGGTACTCATAAGCCAACTTATTCTTGTTGTAGGGTTAGTACAGTAGAAGGAATATAATAATTAACATTTCGTACACAAATTACGCAGGTTTTTCATCAACCTTCAACAATGTTACCGAGTCACTTTAAACATCCTATAGTTCGTGCAAATACGATGTGACCAGGAAGCTGCACTCCATTCCTGAATAGACATGTCAGAAAGCATGGTTTTCATAGTATTCATAATCGAGCCGGGCAGCACTATATCCTTCTCTTTGAGCTCGCCCACTCGCCAGACGTTCCCAAGTCCTGCATAATTAAAACTGTCTGCAAGAAACTCAACCCATTGTGACTTGATATTAATTAAACTTTGTGCTTCACTTTGGAACTGCAACAGAAATTTAAAAAAAAATCAATGAATACTGTGATTGCTTCCCTTTAATTAATCTAACCCAATCATTGTACACTTAATTTTATCCACTAGTTTACCCTTTACCATGCCCAGTTTCAACCATGCGGTCAGGTGTGCACTTATTTACAAACAATATTGTTTTAAACATTTTCTTTGGAAAACTTCAAATTAATAGACCCAGACCTAAGCACCATACTAGATTTAGCAAAACTAAGCGATCAAATGAATGACACTGTGTATAAACAGATAAATGCAACCCTTTTGCCTTTACTAAACATTATAGCTTTCTAGCTTGTGTGACATTTTTAGCAATTGCTTTTTTAGAATTACTATTAAAATTAAACGTCACTCCTAAATATACAAAGGCATAAACAACTTCAAGAACACCACATGGGTGTCCAGTGTTTTTAGTGCAATATGCTTCGTGGCCCATACGCCTACATTTTTGTCACTGTCAACTTACCAGCTAACCAAGCTAGAATTACACTGTAGCCCATAAAGTTTGAATTTCTTTTTGTTACCTCTCTTCAGGAAGTAACGGTTACGACATGGTTTAATTCTTGATAGTTAATTTGTATATCTCCTCAGAATTGTATTGATCAATCTCTATGACTCTTTAGATTGATTGATGAAATTCTGTGATGATATAAACTTTATCTATCAAGAAAAATCAAATTAATACTAACAATCGTTTCATGAAAAGAGATAAGAAAATATTATTCCAACTTTATGGGCAACAATGATTATCAATTTGATTATCAAGACATTTCCGAGAAATATGCCATTTTATTATCTTCACTCCATGTACTCTATTCTTTTCTCACTCCACTTTGCTTCTTTACTGATTAAAGATAAATCTGCCTTGTTTCTTTCATTCTATACCATAATGGTATGATTCCTGTACCTGAATGATTCCTGTATTTGAATTCGTAAAGCAAAATCTCAGTATTTCCATGACAAATTTTTACTTAATAAATCTAATGTAAATCGTACGTGGCAAACGATCAATTCACTACTTAACAAAAGTAAGCCAGCTGAGAATTCTGTATTTAATTATAACGGGGACATCGCTACAGAACCGGACATTATTTCGAACTCCTTTAATGACTTCTTTACAAGCATTGGTCCATCTTTAGCAAATAAAATCCCAGGTACCCAAACGAATTATTTACAGTATATGAATGATCCACCTGTTGACTCTTTGTATTTATATCCTACTAGGGAAAACGAAATTTGTAACATTGTTAGTACTTTTGGAAACAATAAAGCTGCAGGTTTGGACGAATACAGTCCAAGAGTTATTAAACAGGTCATTATGTACATTTGTAGACCCCTATGCCATATATTCAACCTTTCATTATTAAACGGAATTTTTCCAGATGAGCTAAAGAAAGCTAAAGTAACACCAGTGTTTAAATCTGGTGACAAGCGTGAATTTACAAACTATAGGCCCATTTCTGCACTGTCAGTCTTCTCTAAATTATTAGAGCGCATTGTTTATAAAAGAACTATTGAATTTCTTGACAAACATTCTATTCTCAGTAAACATCAATATGGTTTCCGTAGGGATTATTCAACATGTATGGCTCTTACCAGTCTTTCTAGTAAAGTTATAGACGCCTTTGAGGCAAATGAATTTGCAATTGGAGTTTTTATAGATCTGTCTAAGGCATTTGACACAATTAATCACAATATTTTACTATCTAAACTATATCGTTATGGAATACGTGGTGTAGCTCTTAAATGGTTCACCAGCTATCTTAACAATCGATTACAATGTACCAAATATCAATCTTCTATTTCGGAGTTTAGGACAATAACATGCGGAATTCCACAGGGAAGCCTGCTTGGGCCATTGTTATTTATAGTATATGTGAATGATATTTATAAATCTGCTAATGAATTGTCTTTTATACTATATGCAGACGACACAAACATATTTCACAGAGATTCAAACTTGAAGTCTCTTATGGATACAGTAAATGCAGGTCTTGCAAATAATATGTGAATGGTTCAAATCTAATAAATTATCTGTAAATGTAAAGAAATGTAATTATATGATTTTTCACAATGGAAAGAATGCAGATTTAAATGATTTCAATATTGTTCTTGATAATGTCATATTGCCAAGGGTAGATAAAGTCAAATTTCTTGGCGTTTATTTAGATAGTTCCTTGTCTTGGAAATACCATATTCACGAAGTTGAAAGTAAGGTGTCCAAAAACATTGGCATTATATCCAGACTCAAACATCTCTTGCCCAATCACATTTTACGTATGTTATATTGTGCTCTTATACTTCCATATTTTTCTTACTGTAATCTTGTTTGGGCGAATTCCTGCAAGAACAAAATACAAAAGCTTACACTATTGCAGAAGAAGATTATTCGTATAATATCCGGAATGCACTATCGTTCCCATACTGGTCCCATCTTTAAACAAATTATTTTCTTGAGATTCAGTGATATCAACTTGCACCAACAGGGTATTTTCATGTATAAAAGCATGAATAACATCTTCCCATCACAATTTAGTGATTTTATCAATTTTCGATGCAACTCGGAAACCCATAGGTATAATACGAGAAGCGCAACCAACATTCATCTCCCTAAACATAGAACCCGAAGATTTCAATTTGACATACGATACTCTGGGCCAAAATTTTGGAACACCTTACCATCTATTCTACAAAAATCGCTCTCCTTGCAGACTTTTTCCCGTAAGGCAAAAATGTATTTAATTGCTCGATATTGATACCCTCTCTTGTATTTATGTGTGAAATGACCTCTTGTGGAATTCAATGACATATTTGTATTTTGATCACTACATGCCTCAGCTGTTGCTAGTACCATATGTATATTCCCAGCACAATGCTGTCGGATAAAGCTGTTATTTGTTTGATGATCTTGCTTGTTTGTAATGATATGTACCCGCTGTCTATTTTAAAATTGTAGTACTTCGTTATTTTATTATGTAATCACAGACACATGCACAGCCCAATTGAGGTAACTTTCTCTTTATAAGTGAACATGCCTTCCTATACTTAATTCTCTCCTCGTTTTTTTTTTTTCTTTTTTTCCTCCCTCTGTTCCATTTACTATTTGTGTTCTTTCCTATCAACTTTCTGTTATATAAAATGTAATTTTCATAATAATATCTATAATGTTCTTTCGGTAACTGTGTTAATTTATTATGGGCGTTCCCAACTCAAGCTATGCTTTCCGGGTTTTCGCCTCCTTCCGTATCTGAATTATTTACTGTATACTCTATGTTGAAATAATTGTTACATATATCATGTATATATACATTGTGTTTCATATTGTACTGTTGAGAAGGAAATAAATGTTAATAAATACAAAATCTATCTCTATATTTATCTATCTATCTATCTATTTATTTATCTATCTATCTATCTCTTTATCTATCTACCTATCTATCTATATTATGTATGTATCTATGTATCTATGTATCTATCTATGTATCTATCTATCTATCCATATATCTATATATCTATCTATCTATCTCTATATTTATCTATCTATCTATTTATTTATCACTCTATCTATCTCTCTATCTATCTATCTATCTATATATGTATGTATCTATGTATCTATGTATCTATCTATGTATCTATGTATCTATCCATCCATCCATTCATCCATTTATATGTCTATCTATCTATATATCTATATATCCATCTATCTATCTATCCATCTATCTAAATATCTATCTATCTATCTATCCATCCATCCATCCAACCATCCCTCCATCCATCCATCCATCCATTCATTCATCCATCCATCTATCTATCTATCTATCTATCTATCTATCCATCTATCCATCTATCTATCCATCTATCTTTGTATCTGTACACATGAATGTCCCAAAGCCTGAAATGGAGATTCTTCATAACGTACTGTCTTCAGCTTTCTAGTTAACTGCTCAAAATCTCCCAACAGATATTTCCGTCCACTGCTTGATGTTGTAAGACCATGTCTATAATTTGGTCTGCCCCTCTTACTTCTCCCGTTAGGCCTTCTTATTCTTTCAGCTATAGTTACATACCCAAACAACAGCTGAAGCCAGGGGCAGTGGGGTGCACCCCCAAATTGCACTTACTGGAAACAAGGGGCCTCTACAAAGGGTAACCTCAAAGCGAATAAAAAACAAGGTTTAGACCTTGGTATATACCCTTACATAGAGATGATCTTCAACATTTTTTTCTTTACGTGATCCAAAATAGGCCTACTGCTTCAGCACCCTACTTTGCAGTAGTGTATTGTTAAAAGATATATCTGCGAGCGAGCGAAGCGAGCGAGCAAAACTTTTAATATTTGTGAGGTCGCATTGCGACCGAGTAGATCTTGTTAAAGGTAACACAAAGTTTTGGGAAATTTTGAAAATTGGGTGGATAGTGATTCTTTACAATTTTGATATATTTGGATGCCCCTGTGGATGTATTGAAGCGCTAGAAAATTTAGTCCCTAAAACACTTCTGCTGTAGAGAAAAACTGAATATAAAAATTTACCGGTGCTCCCGGTAAATTTTGATAAATTTCAAATAGCGCTTACGGCCACACAATGGTAGCTGCGACCATGAAAATATCAGAATATGTAGTTGTGATATATAATTTCCAAACGGGAATAGCCAATTGGTCGATTTTAGTCAAGAAACATTGTTGTATGGCTTAATTGATAGCTTGACCTTGAGAGGGAGCTATACAACATAAAAAGTTAATTATTTACAATTTCATAACTTTAGACTTGATTTCAACCGCGACAACGATCGCTGAATATTGACGGATCGCATATGCTTCCAATATGTTCATTTGAACCAAATTCATGACCCCATACCAAAACTTTGTATTACCTTTAATATTTAAATGAAATTACTGATCCAGATGGGGTTTTAAACACAGTCTTATAATGAAAGAATGAATAAGAACTTTAGAAATAGCTCTATGTAGCTTTGAATTCGTGGCATATGTTAAGAAGGCTATGAGAAATCAATTGTTTCGGGGGAGATAAGGAGTGATCTTGTCATAGGCCTAACAGTATTAGAAGTATAGTAATTATGTTTCGTTTTAACATGAATGACATTACGCAATGTAAATTGATTTGCCTTGAGTGTAAAAAATACTTCATTATTTGAAGCTTTGTATTCTTAAACGAAAAACAGTTGATTAGCTTGGTGTTCTATGAAATTCAAAAGGGCACGGGGTTTATTAAAGAATGCTTATTTTAGCAGTAGAGTAGAATAATCGTACTTTAAGGATAATATATCCCTTTTGCAGCCAACATCGAATTCTGTAGACCTTTTCGGGAATTATGAATATGTCATGTAACTATGTCCTATCTGCGAAATTCAAACATCAGCAGTGTCCTATTGTTCAAATTATGCAAGGAAACCCATTTACCTTCTAGACTTCACTGTGAAAAGAATTTTCAAAGTGTGTATTCCCAGATAAGAGATTCTGGAGTATCAGGAAGGTTCTTTCAGATAAGGCAGCTGCTGTAATCGTTCACACATTAATAACATCACGGTTAGATGGTGGAAATTCTTTGCTTTTTTGTATAACTCAAACAGCATTTAAGGAAATTAGAAAATATGGTCAGAGTTCTGCTGCACGTATTCTTTCAAGAGGTAGAAATTTGACCAAGAGGTAGAAATTTTGACCACATTACCCCTACACTTATCGCACTACACTGGCTTCCTATAAAGCAGAGAATTGAATACAAAATTATTTTATTAACATGGAATGCAATGCATGGATATGCTCCTGTGTACATTTCGGACGTGTTGACTATTTATAACACTCGAACTAATTTGCGATCTGCAGGTAAATCCCTTCTTGAGAGTCCTCAAACACACTGGCCCGAATTCACAAAGGAGGTTTGTCGACAAACCTTGGTTTTCGTGCGTCATATGACGCGTTACGACACGTTTTTGCAAACCAGGTTTGTAAAAAACGCGTAAAAACGCGTCATAATTATGACGTACGAAAATCAAGGTTTGTCGACAAACCTCCTTTGTGAATTCGGGCCACTCTCTTCTAGGGAATCGATCGTTTACTGCCTGTGCATCGAGATTGTGGAATGGTCTTCCCCGAATCCTTCGCTCTTGTCACCAGTTATCCGCTTTCAAAACTCATCTAAAGACAGAACTATTTCAGATTGCTTACAATTAGTCACTGCTTTTTTGTCTTTCCCAGTTAGAATCATGAACAGACATTTTTGGTAGTTCTTCAGTCTCATCAGCGCCTTTGATTAGGCAACTAGATATTGACGTTTTATAAATACCTGGATTGGATTGAATTGGACTGTCAGACACTATTGAGTGACTGCCATCTTTTTTTTTCGTTGGTAATAACATACATAAAATGAGCTATACCACTAAAAGGTACATGGGCATTTGTCTACACCAATAACCCACTACTTATAATGGCCAAAATTAAACTGATTGAATCTTTGTGCAGCACAAAACGTACGACCATTCGGTAAAAGGTAATTAGTTAGATGATTGCATTCCCTTAAGTCGATTCGACAACTAATGATCGTTTCCCCCCCACTGAAAGCCATTTTAAAGCCCTTTCGTTTTGAGGGAAGTTCTAAATTAGTATTGTCTATCAAATGCCGTTGGAATTTAACCTTTTCATTTTTTGGCCTGCAAATGGGACATAGTACCTTTAAATTGCAAAACGTTTAAAGTTACTCGGTAACATTGTTGAATGTTCATGAAAAAAAGTTATTTTGGTATGAAATGTTACTTATATAACATATGGAAACGATGTCATCCGCTCAATCTGAATTACGTGCATAGAACAAATAAGCATTTTTTCATGAAAAAGTGAAGTTTTCTAAAAAGTGCATTTCTCTCCAGCATTGGGGTGCCCGGGAGGCACTTGGCTAACCTTTCAAAAAGTACAAAATAAAAAAAATAATATGCAATTGCTCTGTACTTTTGTCGGAAGAAAACATAAAAATCCAGCACATTGTCGTCTCTTTTTGCATTGGAGAAGAGCAAAATAGCTAGTTTCAATAATCCTGCTTCGGCTGCTCCCGCAAGCTCTCACTCGTTCCAATGTGGTCAGGCGGTTTTTTGTTTGTTTTCCTTCTGTTTTTATTGTTATTTCTGAAAAATTTACAGAGTAAAAGCAACAAGTGGTCAGGCGGTTTTGGGGTGAATATGATCGTTAGATTTCTTCTGGTATTAAACTTTTTTTGATTGATTGTATATTTTTGTCGGAATAAAGGAAACATAAAAGCTTGACAAATAACCTTCAGTTTCTGAAGTCCCGGATGCACGCGCAATTCTAATGACGTCACCATCACTAAATCGGCGTCTTGTATCGTAAAATGCTACACTTTTACAATGTTGAATTATTAATATATTAATATTAATCTGATACCACTGAAGTTTTGGGTTGTATTTAATGAGTAATTTTTAAATAAGAGCCAGTTTGCTGTTTTGATTTACTTGATTGTACTATTAAAGTAGCAGGGTAGAAAGATGCATTCACACAATGGAACTACCTGCCCGATGAAGCCAGTTTGTGGTCAACTTCTTTTATCAGACAAATCCAAGCAAACGTATCCATATGCCCTGTAATATGAAGAACAAAATCCTGACAAATTCTCAAACCGCAAAGATATTTATGGTTTTCTTTGAAGGCGTCACTGTGCGACACCCTCTGTAAATTCTCCTGACCATTTTTGAATTTTCCCAACCCTTTTTCCATGAAAATAAAACAAAAGACAGGCTTTAAAAAAACTGTCAACACTTAAACCTTTGGAATGGTATATACATGTAGTGCCAATTCATTGCTTTGTGACGATTAACATTCACCTTAATGTAATTAAATTGTAATAATATAGTTGGGAGAATTAAAGAATCGATTAGATCAGTTTCCCCCAATTTTTATCATTAATAATGGTCTGTTTTCACGCAAACTTTCAGGTTATCTTAAATTGTACATCTAGCATTGAAGTCACTACCTTAGCACCACTTTCTCTCATCTAAACAATGTAACTAAGTCCCTTTAATGTAAAACAAACAAAAAAGGACGCCAGGCACAATTCTTATAACATTTGTGTATTGCTTTGATAATAGTTATGTCATGTTTATGTAATTGACTGACTGGGGCGATATAAGACCATATCACAGAAAAAAAATAATCATAATATTTTATAGTTACATTACTATCAAATATAATATAAAGATAATGTGTTCGCTGAAAGAAAAAAGCGACATGCAAAAGACATCGGAGAATACAAAGGGGGATATGGACAAATTAAGAGAGAGAGAGAGAGAGAGGGTGAGAGAGAGAGAGAGAGAGAGAGAGAGGGGGGAGGGAGAAAGAGAGAAGGGGGCAGTGAGGAAGGGAGGAAAATAAAATATTCATATAATTTAATCAGCCTTTACATTCGTTATATGGACTAACATCAACATGTAGCGCCTGTCAAATTTGAACCAATTGCATTTCTCGACATAGAGAGGAAGAGAGACGATCTAGCCACTAAGCACTAAGCTGATACGTTTAATTCCAACTCAATCAACACGTATAACAGTTGTTATATCATAGAAGCTCATTGATATGCAAATTTAGAGTAACCAATGAGATATCGACGTTAAAATACGGCGAGGGCAACGCACACTAGCTAATTAATAATGATCCTTTAAATGGCGCAACAGTGAGGCAGTCGACAAGAATGTGTTGAGTAGGTGCCCAGTCAAACATCATGAGGCTTTCCGAGTTATGGGGTCCTTGCGTCGTTTTCATAGCTTCCAGTGGTAAGTGATAATACTTAAATATAGTCATTTGATTTTGAGATCGAGTATCAAGCGAGCAATAGGAGAGTTTTAATACTTAACGCATACATTTCGTCTTTCTTGTCAACACCTGTTTTCTTGGTCAATATACAACGGTTAGGATTTTTCAAGAAAAACCCAAAGATGTATGTCTTCAACAACTATCTATTCTTTCGTTTGTCTAATTGTTTACTTCTTTTCTCTAAAGCGCACTTGGCCAATTTTTTAAGATTTCGCGCTACAATATTGTATGAGTGTATACAAGGCCTAAGTTTGTATGTATGCTGGTACAAATGTATGTACAGAAAATTAGGTAAGTGCAATACACTGGTGCCCATAAAGTCTGAATAATTTTTCTTACCCTTAAAAATGGTTGTGACAATATAATTTATTCTTGAGATATAAAGTATATATATCGTCTCAGAAATTAATTGAGCAATAAATATTGATCAACACAGATCCATTAATAAAATTCACAGAAGATATTAACTTTATGTATCAAGAATAAATCATAATGACATAATCTTTTCATGAAAAAAGGTAAAACAATTTAATTCCAACTTTATGGGCAAAAGTGTTAGTGAGAGAGATATATTTGCAAATATTTGAAGAAGATGCAGCCACAGATACGAAGCGATTTTTTTAGTGAGCATTTATATAAGTTCCTAACTTTGGTGTCACAATGATTTTTATCCACTCAACATTTACTGCAAATTACTCAAACAAAATAGGTCTTAAGAATAAACAATATTAATATAATTCACATATATGTAAAGATCATCGAGTATCTCCTTTTTAATCAAAGTTGTAATGGGCACATTGATTTCGAAAAGAAATATGATTGGTAAGAGATTTGGTCAAATATATATTGAAATGGTATTTCCACATTTCAACTGTCTTCATGTTTGTCAATATAAAATGAACAAACAGTCTAAACAGGACTTGATAAGTGAATTCCAATGATCCAATGCTATTTCTATTCACCAATGCTTTAATGAATGTGTATTACGCTACGTGAATTTCTGAGTCAATTAGTATACTACTGATACCACTTTGTAAAATGTATTTGAAGTAGATAGTGCAATTCTCGGTTACCATTAATTTAAACCATTCCTGCGTGTAACTGTTTAATTGTTACAATACTACTTTGCGACAATAGTATATTTGTAAAGCGCTTAGAGACATTTGTATTAAGCGCTATATAAAATTAAATATTATTATTATTATTATTTTCTATCATGCATCTCTTGTAATGATTTTGCAATGATTACCGATCCCTTCTCTGTTCATGACTTTGGCCCTCCGCTTAAAACGGTGTTTTGGACGTAAACAAAGTATAGAAGGAGAGGTTTCTTTCTTGTAACTTACCAGGAATTTGCCCATGTACCAGAACAATACGTTGTGCCAAGGAGAGGCACATTATCTCTTTTCAGTAAAAAGTTATAACAACCCAAATTTATTTACTTGACTTCCAAAACAACTTTTGTTGATATCAATTTCATTGAGTTATGTTGTGTGAAATAAAAATAAAAATAACTCCTTGCATTTAACCCTCCCCTCTCCCCCTCCACCTCCACCTCTCCTCCCCCTCCCCTTCATCCTCCCTTCTACTTGCGTGGATAGGGAATGCATTCTGGGACAGGTTTCTTTGCTTTATCGTTGCCTTCGTTCTACCTCTACCTCGCTCTTCTTAAAACTTCCAAGTTTTACCATTTTCTCAGATGCAGGAGAATTTTCTTTCTCATTCATGCCAAATTCTTCCCCTCTAACTCATCCTCTTTGAAACTGCATTTAAATTCATCTACGGTTATAGATAAACTCCGTTCTCTTTCCATGTAAATCAAATACTTTACTAGAATTAAAAAAAAGATATACCAATTGCTTCTTTCCTTGATCAATTTATGTTATTCCAAAAAATATCTCTTCCCAACTTAGATTAGGTATCAAATTTACCATTACAGTCGCTCAATATTAAACGAACTTTTTCACATTAAAAAATGAAATGACGATATGTCTCCTCTTCCTTTTTGCAGAAGCAACACAAATTAACTTGGGCAATTCCAAATTGATACAAATGATAATTACTGGTTACTAATGTATTTCGATTTATGCATGTTTCTCTCCAAAACACCTGATTACTGGATACTAACTATTTAATTAATCTGATTTCTGGTTACTAACTATTCAATTAATTTGTTTACTGGTTACTGGTTACTAACTATTCAATTTATCTGGTTACTGGTTACTTACTATTCAATTAATCTGGTTGTTTGTTACCAACTATTTAATTCATCTGAACAGGAATACACTCTATATACAATAGTGTGTTACTATGTCCGGCAAGACTCTGACAAGCTTTCGAGTCGTAACATATGGCTCCGGTTAGTCTCATTTCACAACGCCCCCTATCGTCAGAGCATGATCTGAGTCGGCAGCCTAACATGTTAGCCTATGGACGTTTTTTTTTTAAAATCGTTAAAAATTCATTTTTTGTTTAAACGAAAAGCACATCCACCCCGACGTACGTTATCACTAGCTCTTTCATTGGAGCCCTCATGTCTCATTGACTTTTGAAAGTTCACCCACCGTAATTTTTCAAAATAGGTTGCAAGCTCGTCATTGCCTATAATACACATGTGAAACAAGTCTAACTTTGGACTCAGTTTACCAAGCGATTTGAAGATTATAGGTCGAGCACACGAAACATAAAAAGCATGAATTATCATAGATCACTTCTGCCTATTTCATTATGTCCATTTCATCCAACCCCCCACCGTAATTTTTCCATTTAGTAAAAGCAAACATTTTGCCGAGTTTAGCAAAAACATGAATATTCATGAACGGTCAGACAATACAGCCTTTATAGTACGTAACGTATAGTGAATGGAATGGGCGATGATCCGTTCAGGAGGCAGAGGTCAGTGGTTTGTGCTGGCAATGTTCACGCGAGCGAAAATGAGACAATCGGAGCAATATGAGAGCAACTTCTGTTCAAGAAGTACTCATAAAATTAGTAAACCGTAGGCCTACTTTTCGATACTTTTCGATAACATTACATTTTTATTGCCTTTGAAAATTATGTTCGGATTTTGTAATATGTCATTGTCATATTGGTACATTTCAATAGGTGACGCACAAGCCTGTTACATTGATTTGTGAAAGTCTTTGCGATCGTATTTTCCAGTGATTGTATGACTCTTGCGAGTGATACGGTTAATATTTATTTAGGGGATATCAATTTCAGGTATCGGAGTCAATGGACAAGGCTTTACTGATACCTACATCACGTCGATAGTGTCCCCGGAGTTCCCCTGGCCCTACCCCTCTGACATCCAACGGGAATGGCAGATACAAACGGATGTTGACCAGATGGTAATGTGCACCTAATGTCTGTATGTCTGACATGTGTCTCACTCTGTGTTAGGACACTCTAATAACATATGGGTCAAATTTTACCCGACATTTTGTAAGAAAATAAGGGTGAACATGCATGTTTGTTGGGTAAAATGTTACCTAATATTGGCTCACTTTAACGAACATTTTGTAGATTTTAACCAATATTCAGCATATATTACCCAATTTATGGTTTGTAAAAGTTTCCAATGTTCCCTTTTTACACGATGTAGGGTCAACGTTTTACTAGCTATTTTTGAAGTGTATAGTCGTTGCACAATAGGCGTCATTTGGCTGACAAAGTACTGCGTTAGAGACTGGCGTGGTCTTTGCCCGCCCCCCCCCCACTCAAGGATCGGAATGACCGCATGCGTGTTACCAAAATGTCCGGTAAAGGGGTACTTTTCGCGCACCAAAGTCCGGCTCGTACATTCACAAAATTGACTTTACACACACGGACTTAGGGGGTGTTTTCAAAAAGAGGGAACACGCATATGCGTACCCTAAATAACACTGAGTTGGGGGGGGGGGGGGGGGGCGGGGGTCTTTGACGCAACGGGTGAAAGTGACATCTCACTAGAAGCGAATGCGAAATACATATTACGAAAACGCTTAGGAAAATTAATGATAATTGGTTCTACGACACCAACCCCCTGGACAACCACCCCCCGGATAACCAGCCCTAGAACAATCACCCCCTAGGAAAACTACCTCTAGGACAACCACCCTCTAGGATCGACTACCCCCTAGGACAACTACACCAGGAAAACTACCCCCAGACAACTACCCCCTAGAAAAACTAACCCCCGGACAACTACCCCCCGGACACTACCCCCAGACAACTACCCCCTACGACAACCATCCTCTAGGTCAACTACCCCCGGAAAACTATCCTAGGGGGTACTTGTCTGGGGGGTAAATGAAGAAAAAAAAAGACCTTTTGGTACCCTTTCTTCAATTTTTTTTCAATCACTCATGCGTGAAATATGCATCATATGAGTTGCATCAAATGAAAGACGACGATCTAAGCTTTACAAATATGTGTCATTAATTATAATTGTGATTAAGTTATGATAAAACATCGATAACTCTCGGTTTCTTTTTTTCTGGGAGGGACTGAATATTGCGATTATTGGTTGGTTTATTTTGGGAGGTTCCAGAACTCAGAAGATAGAGAAATGAGACATGGGAAATTATTGCTTGTGTAAAGGGATTTGATTGAAATGTTCACAATCAAAAGTTCATTTGGGATTGGACAGTGTATTGGAGCTGGGCTTGGTATACGGGGATAATCCAGGGACAAGTTCGTAATAAAAAGCAATGTAAAAGTAATTTGACAGTAGGAGAGGACGGAGTACAGGACGTAAAAGAGAATATAGTGGAGGACAGTATAGAGCACCTCGGGATAAACAAAAAAAGAACATAGAAGCCATTAGTCGATAGACTCTTGTAGATATTTTATAACAACTTCACCAATTATTGCTCATCCCTTCTCGACGTCTCCAATTTCTTCTCTCTTAAAATGATTTCCTGTGTATTTATATCATCACTATAAGTAATACGCTAAGACTCCGCGGGGGGCATGACGTCTCCGCGAGCCTTTGTATTCTATTGTTTTTTAATGAGATCGCCGGCCGAAGTTGGTGCAGCTATCTCCTCCTGAACCCTCCCCTCGGGGTACCGGTGCCCGGTGCCATCGTCCGCGGGAGAGTCTACTCTGTGGAATTGGCTATACTCCGCCCGAGGTCCTCCTCCGTGTCGACGTCCAAGGCGAAAACAGACGCGATATGCATAATGCATGATATGCGTGACGACAGAGATACCTCATGCATATTCAACATTACATCCGTATCATAGAGACACACGACCAATGACCATCAACTCACATTAAGTTGCGTATTAAATGCACTATGCACAGGGTCGGGATTACCCAGAGTAAAGCGTCTTGCTATAGGATGTGCTTTGTAGGGTACCGCTTTGTATAGTAGCTGCACGAGCCAGAGAGATACACGGAGCTTCCCGTCGACGTCCAAACTTAGAGACCTATTTCCATCATGATATTGCCGCGATTTTTATATAGTTTTCGTGAATGGAGGTATGAAATCAAAACTTATTTTGTGATTATTACGGCCATGTTTACTGAATTTTGATTATCATTTTCTAAAGGAAAGTTTTCACAAGAAAATCATTGGACTGACAGTTCAGTCGCAAGCTGCCTTCAGTCAACACACATACAGTACACACAGTGCTGCTGTGCGCGCTGTGTCGGCCGGGACTTTGGCTCGAGTGAGCTGCGCTAGAGTCGAAGAGTATGGGGGGCCAAGCAGGCCAATATTCGTACAACTATACAACTACACATACGTCTATCCATCCATCGAAGAACCCGTCAACACAACAGCGTGCGGGCCGAAGTGCCATAATTTTGTACACCTATACAGCTATAAAACTATACGACTCTACGTCTACTCAGCCATCGTCGGAGACTAATATTGTCTTATATCTACAGTAAATAATAATAAAAAAAAACAAGGTTATGAATTGTACATTTACATATTAATAGTTCAATATCAACCAGACAGAAGTATGTGACTGCGTGCATTGCAAAACAGTCAGTTGCGTAATGAGTAAAATCGTTTGGGGGGGGGGGGGGGGGGGGTGCTGGAAAAAAAATCTGCATCACCATGCACCATTCTTACATGTTACATGCAGACTCCAAGAAACGTTTTTCAAAGTGTGGGGGGGGGGATCGGTTAGATCGCCTCGAGTTGAGTGTTTATAGGTGGGGTCCACGGGTTTCAAGGGGCCATAAACCCCCGAAAGCTCACGGGTTTTAGGCATTTAATTAGGGTCAGATGAGCATATTTTTAATACTTTATTTGTGACACTGGCAGGTCACTAATTGGCGTGGGGTCTATACGTAGAGTTGCGTAGTGTTGCGTACCAACTACGCTGGCCTACGTTACTATATGCTGATGGACGCAAACAATTCAACATGTTTAATTTTTTCCGCGTACTATCGGCGTAGAAACTTGACGCAGAAAGTACGCCTTTTCACGCAACAGTACGCTACTTTACGCCATGCCTACGCAACAGTACGCTACCCTACGCCAGATCGACAAAGCAGTAAAAGCTTTCCACACAGTAAGCAACCATAAGCAAACCTGTACATTAGCCTATGCATAACCTACGCAGGGACTACAGTGAAGCAACATTTTTCCATTAATACGCAGCCTAATTTCTGCGTAGTCGATCGGTACGCCACACTACGCAACTCTACGCAGTTCCAGTGTGAAAGAGGCTTAAAGAATAACTACCGGTACAGTTGGATCGGTTTTTGTTTTAAATAAATGGCAAATAAAGTTATTGGTGGTGTTAATTTAGAGAGTCTCTATATATCTATTTACACCCCTCGCCCCACTCTAGAATCCCGCGGATTTCCGCGGGTCCTGCTAGTATATATATTTATGAATTGTGCGGCGATAGCTATACATTCGACCTTAATCTATTTCTTCAAGCTACCTTTAGTATTTCTGTTGAGCCCCGAGCGTCATATTTTGTTCCTTAACGAACAAATTAATGGCGAAACAATTAAGAGAACAATGCCGAATGCTGATTAACCGCCGAGAGCCGTAACGCTGGAAGCTAAATCGTGTTAATCACTTGGTCATCGCGAGAATCGCTTCGCCAGCCGTGAATACAACATATATTATGAGGAAAATCCCTTGTTTGTGTTTACTGCCACAAGTATGAACTCTACCTTTAGGCTAACATATTAAACCGGCCGTGTGATTATGAACTACTAGTAACTGGACGTGTGGTCGATCACGAAGGATTTTCTCCGTGCGAAGTTGTCTTTCTCACACCCCCTCCCTTCTCTGCACTTCGCCTTATTATTGTTCAATTTAGATTTAAATGGTTATGGCTAAAATATGTACTCGGTTGTGATTGATCAAATGAGAGACATGAAAGATACCAAGTCATTTTTTGTTGTTGCTTGATGCATGGCTGATCGTCAACGAAACGGAGTTACGTCTTTTATCTCTGTTTGTTGCTACCGCAGGCAGCCAGTGAAAACGAATTCGTTTAATCAAATTATTGAAATGCAAGCATTACTTTAAACAAACAGAACTTTGTTATTCCTATCTCATTTTTCCTGATTGAGATGTTAAGGGCAGAAAATGAACTTTCTAGAAATGCGATTTTCTCTTTGAAATTCAGATACCACCCGCCAAATGACTTTTTTGGAATCCTCTCTTCTAATTGTTTTTAATCACTCATGCGTGAAATATGCACCATATGAGTTGTATCAAATAAAAGAAGAGGATTAAAGCTTTACAAATATGTCATTCATTAATCATAATTGTGGTTAAGTTATGATAAAACATTTTTTCTGGGACGCATTGTATACGTTTTTTTTGTGTGTAGCTTTAATTATGGGTTTTTTAATTTGGCACTGTAGTAAATGAGCATAATTTCTAGTTCATTTAAAGTGATAACTGACTAATACAGCCAAAGAGCTTGGAAAGATGTCTGTTTAAAGGTGAAGGGATGCCACTATTGACAACTGTCATTATGAGATGCTTTGGCTGTGATACCCCAGAGTAAAACTTCTGCAAGTATGACAACTACTACAACTAACATATCAAGTGGCTACTGCTTCTTCTACTACTACTACTACTACTACTACTACTACTACTACTACTACTTCAACTGCTACCCCTACTACTACTACAACAATTACTAATACTATTGATTAGGGATAGGATCGGTGTTAGGAATAGGGCTAGATTTTGTGTTCCATATCCTGTGATATTGCCCCGGGTAAATTGCTTGTAGAAATTTTGTTCGGATTAAATGCCGTGCCATTGACATATTTGCACCTTTTGATAAGTGAAGTACAGGGATATTACAATTTCCGAAGGTTGAATTTTCGAAAAATCTTTGCGATCATGTAAACCATAATTCAAATATTCATTTCAAAACATTTTTCACGCAGATTATAATCTTCATTAACTACCTGGACATCGAGCATCCTTGGGACACGTTGACCTTGACCCACTCCGCTGCACACGACACCAGTTTAACTCGCATCCCATTGGTCAGTGGAAATCTGACTTCACTTTGTCTACCCGGGGGACTCACCACTATTTCGTTTTGCAGTGATCTTGTCCAAGAGCGGGGTGGCTTCTCATTGGACATTCGATTTCACGATGCAAATGGTTTGTTGTATATTTGAATTTATATTCCGCACCGATCATATTTCATAGAAGGCAGCACGCATCGGGAAGGGCAAAGTACTGGCTAAAATGCGGTGGGCAGATTTGAGAAAATGAAAAAAATATGAACAAAGTGTATATCAATTTCCATCGCATCTTTACCTTCTTCTTTAATATTTTTGTTTTTGTAAAACATCCATTTCTGGTCTTCTTTATTTCCTCATAAGAATAAACATCTTCACAATAGCATTTGCCTCCATTTCTGGAGGGATATACATGTACATGTTTTTTTAAATATTTTCTGTAACGATAACTCAATAGGTAAAACAAAATATGAAGAAGTCTCTGTTTTGTTCTTTTCTTTTTAAATCATTTTCCAACAAAGCTTTTGTAAATAGTGAAAAGTGCATAATTCAAAATAATATTAACATCTTTTTCCTCCTTTGAATTAAAATCAACACCTTCTTCGTTAATGAAGGCAAATCTTTGCTGCTAAACTGGAATTCGCTTCGTGCAAAATCTGCGTTTACTGTTCTTATATTTAATTAAAACTATAAAAGCAAAGCGGTTAAAAGAACCCTTCTCTCTCTCTTTCTCTCCCCCTTTCTCTCTCTCTCTCTCTCTCACTCTCTCTCTCTCTGTCTCTTTCCATTCGTTCACACCCACACAAACTCTCATACAAACTAACCCCTACAAGCGCCCCGAGCATATAGATCTCTCTAATTCTTTTCTCTCGTACATCAATCCATTTCTCCATCCATCTGTCTTAATTTCTCTCTCTCTCTCTCTCTCTCTCTCTCTCTTTCTCTTTTGTGGAATTTTCCAGTCACAGGCCACCTCATCAACGATGCATTCGAGTGCGCTTCAGGGATTGAGACCATCCGAAGCGAGGCTCGTTGTGACGGGATTGTCGACTGTCATGATTTCTCAGACGAGGTCGATTGTGGAGGTAATCCCTTCTTGTCCTTTTCTTTTTAATTTACGTAAAAAAAAAAGAAATCCTCACAGAACGACTATCTTTTTTAAGGCTTTTGAAAAAGAGTGAGATTTCAAGAAAACTACATGAAATCCACCATTGATTGGATTGGATACTAGGTTTGGATGTACTTTTTGTGACGAGGGGGGGGGGGGGGGGGGGGTCGACAAATATTAAATTAATTAGTATGACGTGCATGACGCTATTCTCCCCCTCCCCCTAAGAAAAGAATCATAACATCCATGTTTCCATTATTGAAATAATAATAGGACTAATCAGTTATTTAGTGATAAGTAACCTTAAAAAGTCGCCAAAATGATTTTCCTGCAGCATGCGACCCGGATTCTTTCCAGTGCGGCGGGAGTGGTATTTGTATCCTTCCCAGCAGGCAGTGCGATGGATGGAGTGACTGTCCTCTATCTGACGACGAAGAACGGTGTGGTAAGAAACCAAATTGGATCAACTATGCTTTTTCATACTTCTAGTGGGATATTTGAGTATCAATTTAATTATAAATGAACTTCTATAAAGCCCCAGACACGAAAATGCACGCATTGTCAAACTTCTTCTTTCGTGTCCATCATCTGAGCTCAAATGTTCTGCCAAGCTCTTGCACACTGAAGAGCCTTTTCATTTGCTGCCACTAGGTCTTCCAGGCAGCATTGGTCATCTAGGAGTGAGCATATCGGATAAGTGTGACATAGATTGCACGGATGTTCCTCACTCGCAGTCGTATCTGTGTCATCAGTCCTGAATGCAAATGTAAAAGAAGATTTTTTCATAAATTTATAGGCTTTGACAAATAACAATGTCCAAGAAATCAAAACTAAATGGCCTAAATTTAAATTATCACACAGTTAAAAAAAATGTATATTGTAAAATGAAACATTTATATTTAAAACAAAGGATATCAAGGAATTTTACCATTATTTTACTGATCTAGACACCTTGAAATGTCCCGAGGGTTATTCTTGTGGTGAATCGTCGTACAATGATCGGCATGGACCCGTTCCATCGGCATGCAGTGATCCCCAGTGGAACCCTTTCTGGGTAAATGGCACAGAACCATGGTTCGGACAACCCTTGCAGAATGTTGCACCAAAGGCCACACTATTGTGAGTATATTAATCAAGACGAGGGGTATTGTGGACTGTGTTCAAGTATTCATGTGAAGGGTACTTGATCAGAATAATGAACTGGTCAATTACTGTGTGCGTGTGTATGCATGATGAGGCACATTGTTCAGAATTATATTGATCGAGCAGTGTTTGTGCGTTTTTGCATGTGTTTGAGTGCGTGATGAGGGGATGTGGAACTGAATTGATCAGAAGAATATACTTATGAAGTATTCTGTGTGTTTGTGCGCGTGCGTGTGCGTGTAAAAGACAACATAAGAAGGAACTGGACATTTATTGTGGGTGAATATATAGGGTATCAGAACATAATGCATCTTCAGGATTGTCCAGTATTACATGTACGTACATGTAATTCATATACTTTCAAGGAATTAACCCAAAGGCAGTTTCAAATATCCCTTTGATAAATCGTGTTCAGATTTTTCGCATTGTTCGCACTTTACACATTTAAACGAATGGATGAAAATCTTGTCTTTGAGGTCAATTTATCTTGTTTGTTTGTATCAGTTTTATTCTGTCTGGTCATTAGCAAAGATATAATAAACAATTTCAAACAAAATTACTAATAACGCTTTACATGTTATTCATTGTTATTATAATATGGTTCAGAATACATTATTCGAGAAAAATTACTAAATTGTGTACTTTCTGTTTTTGAAAGATTTAGAGAGAAAAAGTTAATAATTCAAAGGGGGAACAAGTAAGAAACTAGATAAAAAGCGGGTTGAAGGTGCTGTAAAAGAGAATCCCCCAAAGGCACACCTCATCATCATTCCCTGTCACACCCGAGAGCACAAGATTACACTCACCCCCGTCAACCCCCCCCCGAAAAACACACACACCCGCAATCTCACTCAATACGCAAACACACCCACGTAGCTCCAAGCCCCCACACAAACACACACACACACACACACACACATAGACACACAATCAAATCCATGATGCATTTTAGTGAGAGCAGCCAAAGACTTGTGAAACTTTGAGCTAATGTCACGAGAGAGATACATAGATCAAAAAAAAAACGACAACAGCCGAAACAAAAATGGGTTGAATAATGCTCCCCCGAATTCATCATTGAGCAATTATTTCCATTTACTTTTTTCTTTCTTCTTGACTGTTTACTTTCTATTATTCGTTTCATAATATCTTGTAGTTCAGTTCAGTTCATTTATTTCAATCATAAAACCATAACATAATATATATACAAAAGTAACATAAAACAATTATAATCTTACAATTCTGGAATTAAGAAATTGGAGACTAAAAAGGAAGTTTGAAAAACTTGTAAGTATAATAGTCCCCTGACATAAATAGTAAATAACGAGATTACATGTTTGTACACGTTACTACAACAATAACAATATATAAATAAGATACTACACATTATAGATACACACCGATGAACACACACACACACACACACACACATGCATGGTACATTGAAAGGTAGCACAAGTTAAAAGAAAGAGTTAAGGGAAATAAGAAGAGACCAACTGTCTCTTCAATAGAACTTTAAAGGATGATATAGTTGTGCATAATGTTAGCTTATCAGTTAAATCATTCCAAATACGGGGACCATTATGTCTAAAAGAGTAAAGCATTAACTGGGTAGAGACCTTTGGATAATGATATTTGATACAGGAACGAGTATTATATGAATGAACAGATTTATTAAGGATAAACATTTGACAAACTCTTTTAGGTACATAATTATTATAAATTATTGTAGCATCGAAGGCTTTGAATTTATTTTCGTATCATGTACTTAATCAAAATCGTAAGATTATAGTTAATGTATAGATGATATAAAAAAACAAACGTGAAGAGAGGTGGGCTATCAACATTTATATTAATGTAATTTTACCCGAACACTTCTTTGTTCGTGAAATGAAAACCGAATAGATTAATTAGAAATATAGAACCGTCTTTATTTAGTAAAGGTCCTATAATCTTGAATTTTCTCATTCATTCAAATAACTTTTATAGACAAAATATAATCCCAAAATGGAGATTAACTTTCTTAAGACCATACATTATATTACTGAATCCTCTCAATCGAATTTCATATTTCTTTCTAGAAATCTGAATGGATTACCAGGCATGGAGTTGAATATAAGTATGTTTGACGGAATGCGGAACCTACATACTCTGTAAGTATTTAGAATATGGATATATTGCTGTATATATTTATTTTGTAAGAATATTATAGCTGTATTTAGCGAATAATGAAAAGAGCTGAAAAATATTACAAGCACTATTTGAAATAATGATATGGTCATGAAAGAAGCTATTGTTTTTTAAAATTAGAAACAAACAATAAATAATTAGGAAAAGTACCTTAAAAATCTCAGACTGACTTTCAATGGCAATATCAATACATTATTTCATTACCTTTAGAAATCATGTTCAGATTAGGTTTGTTGTGTTTGCACTTTTTAATAGGTGACACTCAAGGCTAATGAAATTGCCTGGGCTGATTTTTTCGAAACTCCTTTCAATCATATTCCTGACAGTTGTAAGACAAAATGATTTAGTAGGAATGAACAAGTTTCATTTTAAATAAAATATATTTTTTGTCCCGCCGCATATACCCTCTACAATCTTAGTTAATATTGGGACTAGATTAAAGGAATTTCATAACAATAACTCAGATAATTTTATTCATTTTTTCAGAGACATCTCTTCATGCCAGTTAGAAAGATTGCCGCCTGGAGTTTTCCGCAAACTTTCGCGCCTGTGGAAAATGTAAGCTTTATATGATTCGAATTTCAAAGAACTGTAAAATCATTATCATCTTTCTTTTTTAAAATTCCACATAAGTTTTTTAATGCACCGCGTATAGTCTTTTTTAACTATTCGTGTAATAAAAGAGCTCTAAAATTGATTTCATTAACATTTCAGTTCAGTCATTACTATGGCAGAATAAATAGTTGAAACAATAACTCGATTAACACTTCTGTGGTATTGTATAGTTAAAGATAAAGATCAGTTATGGTCATGCGATTGCATTGTGAAAGAAACGTTGTGGAATCGATCAGAAAAGGTTGATCATCTAGCATATAAGTATTGGTGTAAACTGCAAGGTCAGCCGATCCACATAATATCCTAGGTAGGACTATGGATCCTCGCACTCGACCTCCATAGGTACGACCTAGGCCAGTGCCGTCTCCCCGTCTTTAGTGACGCAGGATCCAAGGTATAACTAGGGAGACTGGTCTCCGTATAGCAGCATGTACATTACGCTGATCCTTTATATACGTAGACAAACAGTATAAGCGAATTATTGCGATTGGTATTAAAGGATGCTGATTGATTTTAAATAGTTTTTCTGTTTGCATGTAGACCTATTTATTGAATTCTAAAAATACGTTGTTTGACTTCTGAGTCGGGGGGGGGGGGGGGGTATTGCAGGAGTAGGCCTACCTTCATTTTTTTCTGGTGTTAAGTTATTTGTTAATTGAACTTAATGGCGGCGATTTTTTTGGGGGTCTCAGCTGGGTGGGGGGTGCATTGTGATTTTGAGTGCTCTTTTCATCACACATGACCAATAATGTGGGGGGGGCAGTCTTGACTCACCTTTTGCTGAACAAAATATGACGAAATGAACCAATAAACGCATATAAAAAAAGAGATTTGTTTTCTAAATTTCGGGGGACGACCCCTCTAATATTTCATGGACGGAACCGCCCCCCCCCCCATCTGTCCTCCTGAATTTTTTTCCCTTTAAAAAGGTCTTATGGGAAGTTTAAGTTGTTTAGCAGTTTTAAAACAGCAGAATCTCTTCTTGCATTTTGTCCAAATTTTAGGGAGGGGACGATATCTGGGGATGGGGCCCTCGACCCCCCCCCATCGCCTCCTGAAAAGGGAGTTCAATCCCAAAAATATTTGGATAAGCAGGAGAAAAATCGGATACAGGGGGGGGGGGGGGTGTCAAATTAGGCCCCAGATGAGTCCAAATTAGTATGGGTCTAATGACAAATAATTTTGTAAAAAGTTGTAAAAGGGAAAAATAAAAGTGTGACCGATACAAAACAGTCAAGAATATTTATGTTTAATGGGCGGGAAGGGGGGGGGGGTTGCACCCCCTGGCATCCTTCTGGATTCACCCATGATGATCGTCAATATGTTTAACTATGATATGCAAATAGAGGCCGTACACTTATAATAGTAGGCCTATGCCAACTCTTGAAAATGTATAAGAGAGTGTGAATCATTGAAATTGAAATTCCCCCAAATTATACAATTATGAAATAAAGGAAATGCATATCTGAGCTATTACAAATCTATTTAATAGTGGAATACTAATTACTTTTATTGATGTTTACATCGTTATGGAACTTTTGCACAATAATACCATAATGTAGCATATTACTTTGTTTTTCGAACGTGAATGTATATTGCATTGTTCATGACATAGTTATTGTGTTTTTACACAGTATGTCACACGTAAGTCTATATAGGGCCTATCCCCCTACCCCCCCTTTATTTTAATTTGTATTCATGAGCATCTAAATGTTTGCGAACATTCCTACGATAACCAATTTTGTTCAATTTCTAACTATCATGTATATTCGAGGTCGACATGAGGTGATATAAGGAGGCTTTAATGCAGCGCATGTAATGTAGAATGCATGTGTTTTGCATGCTGTAATCGTAGACCTTTAAGTTCATTTTTATAGTCTAGAATTCCATACTCCTATGTTGTTCAACATGTTAGTCTCTGTTATAAATAGATATTAATATGAATAGGCACCTATTATCACAACAATCGTGCTCCTGGCCTACATGTGTGTGGAATGTGTACCTTGTCCTTCCATATATTGACTCTGTAAACACATAAACTTAGTATACACGAAAAACTTTGCGTTCGTTTGTAAAGACTACATATTATTCTTTCATTCAGTCATGAAAAGATAACAATTTGCAAATGAAATGGATTTACCTTAAAATGAGATGAATTTAACAGTATTGTATCAGCAATCATACAGCGTCACAATTACATGAAATAAATTTGGCTGACACCATAAAGCACTGACCTATAAGTTTGTCAATGTTTTTTTAAATTTTGATTGTAGTGTCGCAAATTTAGACTACAACGGCTGTTTATCGTAGTTGCACGCCTAGGCAATTTTGCGTTTTAATTTGTGATCTTGTCTTTTCAAATTAGCTTACATAATAAAATCAGCATTTTAATAAACATTTTCAATTTTGTGTTAAGTCTTGATTTAAAAATACTTAATGTGTTAAAGATAATTACCCTTAGGGACTGTCATAATTTTAGGATAATCAATAGACATGCCCGTTCAGCCTTAACTCAACCGTACTCCACCAAAGACCCATAATTACAAGATATTCTACTTCATAGCACTTTCGTAGTACTGTTCGAAAAATACGTGCACCATAGGTCAACACGTGAAAATATGTTTTAAAAGCCAGATTTTTGCACGAGACAAAAGGATGAATATCTTAAACTTTCAACCTTCAATTGAAGTCCCAAAAATAGCGTCATAATAAAACTTATCGTCGACTCTATGGGTGCTTTCCTGCCATAGAAAGGACCATCCCAGTCAGAGACCGATAATTTTAACCCATTAGATAACCCATGAGACCTTAATGGACAGCCCCCCCCCCAGTCCAGGAACGGAGGTACCGCATGCGTGTTCCCAAAATCTCCGGCTCGTAACAAAGAAAAAGATCTGCCCGTATTGACTTTACACACCAGACATGTGATGAAAGGGGGGGGGGGGGGGTGTGCTGAAAAGGCTCGTATAACAAAGAAAAAGATCTACCCGTATTGAATTTACACACCGGACTTTTGCTGAAAGGGGGTGGGGGGGGGGGGGGTGCTAGGAACACGCATATGCGTACCCTAAATACACTGAGTGGGGGGGGGGGGGGGGAATTACACGAGGAAAGATAGGAAAATGTCGGTCTCGTGGGTTGCCAGTCTAATGAACCTCAAAAAGTACTGATGTCTGGTCAAAGGGCTCAGCAATCACGGTTGGCCTTAGTGCCTGCCGGTTTCGTGAGCTGCAGCCTAGTAAAAGAATGATTTTTAAGCTTTATATAAGTTTATATTGTTATTTTATCACAAATTGGGAGGGAGGAGGAGGGAGGGGGAAGGCAATGTGAAAAGAACATTATACAACCCCCCCCCTCCACACCCCTACTCAACTGCCCTGTTCATTTTATTACTCACATTTAATTACTTTTGTGACACATGCCCCCTCCTCCCCCTATCCCCCGGCACCTTTCTCCGCTTCATGCAGTGGTGACACAAGTCCTTAGCAATAAATTATTGGAGAGTGAAAAAAACAATTTGGAGGAAGGGACAAAGTGGAAATAACACGGTACGACCTCTCTCAAACCTCCCTACTTTCCTCGCATTTCCTTCTGCGACATTCGCTGTCCACCGCCCACCCCCTCCCCACTCCCCCTCTCCACTCCATATAGAGGCGTTAAAACGTTTTCAAAGAGGAGAGTGTTAAGGCAAGGAAATGAAGACGCAAAGAAATAAAGAGAAGGGGCAATTTTATGAAAATTATATGATACGAGCCCCTCCCGTACCCTCCCGCTCGCCTTATTCTTTCACACCTTAATTACCGAGTTATACCAATGACCGGAAACCGAACATTGAGAACGTTAATGCAGCTGCTGGGACTCGACCCACACAAATGGGATTCACAGTTCTGTGACGGGCCCACTAGACCTCGCACCTCTAAAGATGTGGTGCCCCTTTCACCTACACGCACATTATGTTGTGAAATACTTACTACTATTCTAGTACTACACTAACATATGAAACACTTAATATTATGATCATTGTTATTATTTATTCGACAAAAAACAAAAACAATTATTGAATACAATTTGAATAAGAATTAAAATTCGATGCATTGCGTTGCAACGGAGAAAAGAGCAAATGCAAAATCATTTTTTTAATAATAAATTATAAACTACCGTACATTGAGCTTCAACCTAGTAAATCTCGTTTTCACGATAGACAAATAATAAGTATCTGCAGGGGCGAACTAAGAATGGTGAGAAGGGGAATGCAATATGTTTGTCGACATTAACTTATACATGATTATTTTGGGAATCCCTCCGACTCTTCCATGCTCTTGTAATTGCGTACAATTTCCTAAAATCTTGATTTCTCTGAAAAAATAGGGCTTATTTCCCTCACCAAATATAACATAAATACCACACAATGTGAACTAAATAGAACCGACATGAATGTCTAAAACCACGTTAAAGTATGGAAGAAGAAAAAAATAAACATCGATATAACGATTTCTCTACCTGAACTATGAACTTTACAGGACAACATCAGGGGCATCAATCCCTCCCCACCCAACCCCCAGTTGCGGATCCAGGGGGGCGGACCCCCTCCACTGGCAAGAAAAACAGGTTATAAAAAGGGTAACGTTAATTTTACCTTTAAAAAGAAAAAAAAGGAGACGCCCCCTGGCAAAAGAAAGTAAAACAAGGAACAAGGGGGAGGGGTTGGGTAAAAAATAGTGCTCACTACCACACCCACCCCCCTCGCCTATTCGCCGGCGGGCAGATTCGCTGCTAAAAAAATTATCACAAATTGCCCCCCCCCGGATTGAAAGCGGTAAAATCGTCAAGCTCGCAATATGTATCACGTCATTATTTGAAAATAATGCTGTACTTATATTCAGATTAAAAAATATATATGATAGGAACGTGTTTTATTTTTCTTTTCTTTTTGCTCGAGATGCATACCCTAATTATTATTCGCATACAGAAACGAAGAATATATTGGCCTTCTCTTCGATGAAAAAAATATCCACCCATTAAACAAACTCAAAGAAATAGACCACTCTATTGGTTATTTTGACATGGACCTCTTTAGCTCCACAAAGTTGGTTATGCACTATATAAATTTTGACATTCTCATAATGGTACATTTACTAAATAAAATTAAGAAAATTGAATAAGCTAGGAGATAAGTTTTCTGAACACCAAGGATAAAAACATTGCATTATCTTTTAAAAGAATGCTATAGAAGGATACAATTTAACAAAAAAGAGAAGAACAATCAAAAGTGATAGGGACAAGTAAGTGCCCATGTATTAATGGCCATGTGGGTCTAGATATTACTTTTCAGAGTAGTTTATTCTATCAGCCTCCCTCCATATGACTACAGTCGACCTTGATCGACTGAGAGAAAAACAAATCACTTCTTATTCCTATACCAGGCATTTCTCCAGGGTAGAAGGAATCTGTTACGCTCTATTTACTTCTTTCATGTTTTTATTCTTTTCGTGCGTTTCACGGCGTGTACATTCGGGTCTCGAATAACGAATGTGTATATTCGTGTCTCGAATAAGACTAATATTTAGGCTGCGCACCATCGCGGACACTATTTTAAAGGAACAATCCGCAATGTTCAATGCTTGCCTCGGCATGATTGTCATTTTACAGTTTTCTTATTAAAAATGGTTTCAGAAAAGAGAAGAAAAAAAATGAAATTATGTTTGAAATGGGAAAATGATCTTTCTTGGAAAGCAAGATAGCATCAGTCCAAGGTTTGACGATGCACATTTTTGCAGCTCACTTATTAAAGATTTATAATAATACGAATAAGTAGTAGTAGTGGTGGTGGTGGGGGTGATGGTGGTGGTGATGGTTGTAGAAGTAGTAGTATTAATAAATTGTAGTAGTAGTAGGCTAGAAGAAGTAGTAGTACTAGCATAAAAGAAGTAACAGTAGAAGTTGTAGAAGTAGTGGCAGGGGCGGATCCAGCCGACGACAAGAGGGGGGCGGGGGCCAAATCTTGAGGAAAAAATTAGCGCCGACTCAGCCGGCCGGTGAATAAGCGGGGGAGGGGGGGGGGGCCAATTCGTGAGAAAATATTTAGCAGCGATTCATCCAGCCGGTGAATACGCAGGGGGGGGGGGGGGGTGATGGAAAGGAGAACCACTAATTTTGTTTTGGTGTTGGCTAAAATATATATTTATTTTAAGGGGAGGGGGGGGGGGGCGCTCTTGTTTTTTGTTTAAAAAAGGTTAAGTTTACGTTATTATCCTATTTTTAAAAACAGTTTTGTGGGCTAGGGGGGGGGGGGGGGGGCAGGCCGGAAGAATCGCCACGTGGATCTGCGCCTGAGTAGTGGTGGTGGTGATAGTAATAGTAGTAGTAGTAGTAAATTGAGTAGTAGTAGCAGTAGTAGAAGTAGTATATCAAAATAAGAATTAGTAGTAGCAGTGGCGGCGCACCAGGGGGTGGGGACAGGGGGACACAGTACCCATCTATTCACCCCGCCTCCACATTTTCAAGTACCCGAAAGTGCCAATTTTTACATAGGAAAAGTGCCCCCTTCTTTTGCTTCAGATAAGAGCCCATTTTTTTTCTTCTAATAAGTGCCCGTTCCATATTTCTTAAAAGTGCCTCTTACCACCTTCAGTGCTCCCTTCAAATTTCATAATTGCCCCTTTTCAAATATGAGAGGTGCCCCCATTATTTTAACAAGTGCCCCTTTTCCATTCTCATTAGTCCCTTTTTCATCTTTGGTAAGTACCCCTTTTCAGGTGCAGGAAATGCCCCGTTTTTATCTCTGATAATATCCTTTTTTAATTTGACGCGTGCTCCTTTTCTTTTGAAATAAGTGATCTTTGCCATTTGGATAAGTTCCCCCTTTCCCTTTCACCATACAAATATGTGCCACAAATTCAAAGCGACATTTTAATTTTTTTTTTCTTTGATTTCCCCAAAGCTCGCTCGTTTGCATTTATAGTTTATTAAGCCTGTCATAAACACATCAGGATTGTTTATTGTTTCCTCTTTATACGATGTAATTTTACGCACTACGACTTCACATATCTTAAAATGTTTCCTCGCTCGCAAATGAATACTCAGACCATCAACCTCAACTGCAAAGTATGATGATTAAGCAGTATCTTGGACCATGTAAAGAGAGAAAATATGGAAATAATCCCAGATAGTGTAATCACAATGTAGGGGTTTATATACTAATGGCACAAAATTGTATATTTTCGCTGTAAGGTTTCCCTTTGTAGGTGCACCTTTTCTCTCTCCAGAAAGTAACCTTTTTATTGGTACCCCCCCCCCACTTTGAAGATGCTTCGCCGCCCCTGAGTGGTAGTAGTAGTAGTAGTAGCAATGCAATATTAGTAGTAGCGTAATAGTAGTATAGTAGAAGAAGTAGTAGTAGTACAACAGTAGTAGTAGTAGTAGTTGTAGTAGTAAAAGTATTGATAGTAATAGAAGTAGAAAATACTAGAGAATAAATACACGTACGAGCCCTTTAAATGTCGAGTCGACTCACTTGGCACCATTAGCTGCTGTGTTTGAATCTTCACAATCGTAGAACTATAGTCCCCCACCCTCCCCATTTTTAAAATCAGAAGAGAATGCCATTTAGTGATTGCGCAAAATAAGAATTCTATTATACATACTTGAAGAATATAATACGTTCATACAAATTATTTTCAAAATAAAACTCAACAAGATAAAATATATGGAGATAGGATATAACATGAGGAGATATAAGGAGTGCTCTAATAACTGGCTTAAAGAAATTGGAATCCTTCCCATTCATTTACTTAACAAAGTCATTGTTGAATTCATAATTATCACTATCTTCAATGTCAAGAATCTACCATTTGAATAATTTGCTTAAGCGCTTTGTTTAGTGCCCCCCCCCCCACCGTGGTCGTGCCGGTGTAAAATCTTCTTTTCACATTAAATAATTGATCTTCAACAAAAAAAAAGAAAACTATTTTCATCAAAGTGTTCTAAGTCTAGCTAAAACCAGAGATGCAAGAAACGAATTAACGACGCTTAATAACAAGAATCATTTGGGTTTTTTTCTCAAAATACTAGTACTTATTTTTGTTCGGTATTCTAAAAGCGTGTGGTAGCATCATGACTTTTGTGTCTAGAATGAAAGACTTCATCCAGTTGAATCGATTAATACATTAATCTTTAGATAAGTTCAAGAATGGAAGAGTTTGCTTAGACGCATTCAATTTTCTGACTTCTTGCAATAGAAAAAATAAAACTAATATGTCAATGAACAAACAATTTTAACCTCTTTTTTGTGTGGATTTTGCCAGTTATACAGTGCGTCCCAGAAAAAACGAAACCGAGAAGTATCGATGTTCTATCATAACTTATTCACAACTATAATTAATGAATGATACATATTTGGAAAGCTTAGAGTCTCCTCTTTCATGTGATGCTACTAAGATAATGCATATTTCACGCATGTGTGATTAAAAGCAATTTGAAGGAAGGAAACCAAAAAGACATTTGGCGGGCGGTATCTGAATTTCGAAGAAAATTTCACATTTCTAGAAAGTTGAGTTTCTGCCCTTTCATATGACACCTCAATCAGGAAAAATGAGCAAGGAATGACAAAGTTATGTTTGTTTAAAGACGTGCTTGCATTTCCATAATTTTGTTAAACGAATTCGTTTTCACTGGCTGCCTGCCGTATCAATAAACGAAATTAACAAAAGACTTAACTCCGTTTCGTTGACAATCAGCCGTAGGCGAGAGTCTTCATGCATGGTTGATTGTCAACGAAACGGAGTTAAGTCTTTTGTCAAATCTGCTTTTTGCTACGGCAGGCACCCAGTGAAAACAAATTCGTTTGTTAAAATTATGAAAATGTAAGGGCTACTTTAAACAAACAGAACTTTGTTATTCCTGGCTCATTTTTCTTGATTGAGGTATCATATGAAAGAGCAGAAAATAAACTTTCTAGAAATATAAATTTTTCTCTGAAATTCAGATACCGCCCGCCAAATTACTTTTTGGTTTCCTTCCTTCAAATTGCTTTTACTCACTCATGCGTAATAAAATATGCATCACGTGAGTAGCATCAACTGAAAGAGGAGACTCCAAGCTTTCCAAATATGTAACATTCATTAATTATGGTTGTGATTAAGTTATGATAAAACATCGATACTTCTCGGTTTCGTTTTTTCTGGGACGCACTGTATATCAAAAACAGGGAAACATACAACATACTTGGTTAAATTGGAGTATGGATTTACATAATAATCAGAGGGGCAGAAAGGTTTTAAAAAATGTAAGTGCTATGCGAATTTTACCTTTAAACTAAATGGCATAATATACACTTCTTGGCGTTATCAAAATCCGTGAGTCAAACGATTTGTACAACATCTGTCGCGGACTACGCTTCTTCCGAGCTCAAAAAATGAGTACGTCCAAAGGGTTACTGAGCCAAAGGATAATATCGTCTTGTTTGAGATGCTCATTTCTATTTCCCCCCTCCCTTTGAATTAATGATTCAAACTTCGTAGAATGATAGTTAATATCATGGAGTATTTTTAGAATCAATCTTGAAACATATAACCATGACTAACATATTTTAAAAATTAATTAACCCAATTGAATTTGAAAAGCGCCCTCTCTGTTTGCTTCACTGATATGAGATCGGTAGTTGCTTCTTTCAACTTCATGGTCACACTTTCTTTATAAAATCGTCTTTTGCTGAGCTTTGCTATGTTGGATTTCTTTGATTATGTTTTGATACTAATACTGCTAAAGTAACTTCACTTGAATATCCATCACCATTAACTAGAAACGTGGATTCATGAGGTGTTCGACAGAGCAAGCTCACTTGTTAAAGGTATAGACCAGTTTTGGAAACACCCCCCCCCTCTCACAAAATGAAATGGAAGCTTTTATTACCAATCGTGTGGAAGAATATGTGTTGATTAATACGTGATGATACAAATTTTCCCCGGAAACCGCCTACTAATTGATATATTTGGTAAATTATCATATTGATCCGGCCTGGATAGATATCGCGAATGCACTTCAACACTAAATATTTAGGCATATATTTCTGCTTTTTGGCGAATTTAGGTTTAAGTTTTGCAATCTAAACCTGAAGGCAATATTGAAACAATATTGAATGGATAGTTTGCACGCAAAACCCTTGAACCGCAATTTTACCACTACCGGTCTATACCTTTAACAATAATTTTCCATATATATTATTTCGACCATGGTTTCCGGATAATGTTTTTTGTAACCTTTTTTAATACGAGACAGAAATATAAAATGAAAGTTATTAGTTTATACATAATTTATTTCATACAAATTGCTCAGGGATATTTTAAAGGAGGGAAGATTACAAAAAGTTTAGATGGGTCATACTGCAAAGGCAAAATAAATTTGGTATTTAGTATTTTAACTTGGCAGTGTATTTGATGCAATGGAGGGGAGAGGGTTACTAGAAATTGACAAAACCAATCACAATTCTTTTTTTTCGGAATAGAGGCCTGAGCTTTTTAACTTGTCGTGAATAGTTTGGAACTGTTGCAAACCAATAAATGTGCTTCTGTAATTTACATCGTCTGTTCAGAGCCAAAAGGGCATTATCATTTGTGAGTCAACTGATTTGAGTTTAACACCTTCTCTGGCTCTGAGCAGACATTCTGCTCTCTTAGACTCTCCACCACTTCGTCCAAATACCAGCAACATTTCACATTTCACAAGGACCATTCACTCTACACTCTCTGTCACACAGCCGGGAACAATAACACTTTAAGAACATGACGTCTTTAGCATAAAATCAAATACAGTATATCTCACAGAATTTTCAAAAAATATTGTATTGATAAAAGAGTTTTATTAAAAAGGTATATTCTGAATTCGAACAATTATTATATTGGGCATCTTTGGACACTTAATAAATACCATTGCATTTATACCTTTGAGCAAAAAAAACAAAAAAAAACAAACAGATGATGATAATAATATTCTGGATTTATATAGCACTTACAGGAGAAATCCACCCTGACTGATATTAATTTGGTTTTTAAAAGCAGAAAAGTGAGAAAGCTAGAGGATGGGACTACCCGTAGTATGAGTATAGTAATTAAAATATCGAAGAAATTGCTTCTTTAAAACAACTTTCTTATAGCTTTTTACATGATTTACTTCTCCGGCACATACTTAAATTATATCAAAACACAGCACCTAAATGCAGACATCAATTTTACTGGGCGAACTATAGCCAAGCATTAGGAGCTATCTTACCAGTACTCTGTTTAAAAATGCTACTTGATGTAAAACAAAACTACAAGAGACTTTTCATCTCTCCACCATATTGAAATCTTGGGTGATTCAATGATTCATACACTAATGGATTATCAAATTATGCAGCAAGTATTCTTAAAGAACTGTAACTTATAAACTACTTCAAGGATACCTCTCTTTCAATGAAATTCGATGAAATCAGAGGGTTATAACATGCAAACACAACTACTTAAAAACATAAAAGGTAAAGTCTGTTATCCCCCAAATCGATGTCCAGTGTGTTACAAAATAGTCAATATATCAAAATCAACATCAGGTTAATGACAAGTTATTACATGATGCAATATACATTATGAAATATTAAGAAATAAAATAAGATTCTAGAGATACACACCTAAGCGATCTCTCCGAATTCACCAGTTATCAGATGAAAACTCGAGATCATACGTAAAGCCGAAAATTATAAATATTGTTTAGCCTTCATCCAAATCCACTTTTACAAGTCCAAGACAAGGAGCACAATTGCATGTACGTCATTGCACAAGCTGAATATAATTACACTTTTCTATATCAATTACACAATTTAAATGGCATGCACTTTCTTCATGGAGGAGATCTGTGTTCTCCTCCCATCAAATGGGGAAAAATCTATAAAGAAAGAGAAGGGGATAAGACACCAGTGCCCTCTCAATGACTGGACCAATCTAATATACTGGCACTACTGATTCATTTTCTTAAAAGTAAGATCATGGGATAAGATCTTGATTTTGAAGTATACAGTTGTTGATACATGTATGGAGTAATTACTAGAGTTACAGGATTGCATAAATAAACTGTAATGCTCTATGTGCACGTTTGTCTGTGCATTTACAGTACATGTAAGCCAGAAATACCAGAATATAAATTATTACAAATACAGTTTAATATGAACAATAATTTAAACACCTTCTATAGAAGACAGTGCAAATAACCAAACAACAAAGCTTTACAATAAAGCTTGTAAAACTGCAAAAATGCAAACTATCATCAACATAATTGCCCATCAAATTATGGGTAGGTTTTGTCATCAAAGAATGTAAGGCCTTAGAATAGAGTTTATATTGAATTGAAATAAAACAGATGAAAGAGGATACAAGAATGACAAGAGGATGTATGTGTGCAAGAGACGGGGGAGGGGTGGAGGAGAGAGATGGGGACACTAAGGGTGAAAGAAACATGAGAGAAATAAGGAAAGAACAATAACACACAATGTAATTATAAATAGCTATTACATGGGGAAATGGCTTAAACTGTATACATAAATCATTAATAAGGCTTAATCTTAAATCAAAGGTGAAAATGGGAACAGAGATCTGAATAGAATAGAGAGAGATTAAATGGAGAAAGTATACAGTTGAAAAGTATATTATCTGGCTGATTCACAAGTCTAAAAAGAAGAACCAATTTAAATAGATTTTAAAAAATGTGGTTGTAAATCTTAACCAGATAGCACAAGCATCAGTTTAGGCATAAGAGGGGGAGGCGGGAGAGAAAGACAAATAAAGTAAAGACAGAGAAAATGAAATAAAGTAAGATAGAGTGATACAGGGGGGGGGGGGGGTTACCTTGTCACATGATATACTCTATACATAATTGTAGTATGCGTATGTAGATTTACATAGTCTGAGAAAGTTCAATGAGAGGTCTGTATCAAGAAATTTGATACCACTTTGAAATAATATCCAGGACTTTTGAAGCTTCGAGTTGGGCAATGATTTTTCGAATGAGTGGCAGATATCACTTTGACTGTTTGTTGAAGGATTGAAGGTGACATAACCTAAAAGTTTCAACATAGCTGGTGTAACTCAGGCCATAAGTAGTTTTACATGTCCTTTTTCTGAACAAGTTTGATGTACTATTTAGTCCTTCCAGAGGATCACAGGCCTACATGTGCTGCTTTTCTGTGGTTGATGCAAAAAGGGAAGGGAATTTAAGATTCCATAGCATGAAAAATGCTTCATCTCTCTTCACAGTTGAATAAGTGGACATCCCATTTTTGGTTCACCTGAAGGAAGATTCCTCAAACACGACAGCGCTGACAAATTTGATGGTTGTGTCATGAGCGAGATTGAGCAGGTAAGGAGACAACGAAGGCCATCTGGAATGCTTGATGCTAGGTATGTTGACATTGTTGCGTTATCCAGCTCAACTTTGCCTCGAAGGTAAACCGGCATTACTTCGGGTCCACTCAGAACTTTTGTTGATGTACCTGACACAGTGTTGGAGGTTATACCGTTGCTAGTAGCTCTGCCAAATGAAAGAAACAAAAGATAAAAATATATATATTTTTTAATTATAAATAAAATTCCAGGAATCATGAAATGATAACTCATATAGAGGATGACTAAAAATCATCAGGACACTTATTTCAATCAGTGATAGTTATTATTTCTAGTACATTTGTCATGGCTACGTGTGGATGCTTAAGCAACTTCCATATGTGAGTGAGGCAATCTCTTGTTATCCTATGTGATCTAATTTAGACCTTTAAACTTTGTAGGATTACATATTTTAATGGATTGCAGTATGGTGGCCTGCAATAATCTTTACAGTTATAATTTCAACAAACACAAGAATTTAACAAAAAAAGCTTGACACTTTTGAAAATGATCAAAACTAAGGAAATTTTAATGTAAAAGATGATTATGTTAGGTTTCAGCCAAAAAAGTTCATGTAGTCATTTTGTAGGACTATGCCATGATCATCACTATGCACTTGTTGGACAAAAATCCCACCAATATATAGACCTAGCTGTAGATCAATGTATAGCACAATTTAATGTCCACTCCTGGATGTCTTCATTCATTGTATTTTGTTTCTTTCTATGATTAAATTATCTCTGGTAAAGTTTCGGGTCTCAAAGATGAATATGAAGTACAATATACTATCTTGCGACACAGCAAAACAAGTTTAGTTACAGGTCCAGCAGGCGTTAATCTTGTTGAGTCTTCCCACAGTCATCATCCAGATACGGATGTAGTCTATCAGCAAATGAAACCATTGCAGTGCTATTTTTGATGAGCTATTGGTGGGCATTACAAGGCGTTATCTTACCAAGGAGCCCCAAAAGACAGGTGAAAGTACTAATCTATCTTTACGTTCATGTCACATGCACGTACTTGCTTGTGCAGATTGCCGTCACAATATTGAAACAAAATAACATAACCTGACAGGCTACATGTACATGTTCGCAATATGTATGTAGGGTCCTATTCATGGAACAACTATGTAAATTTATCTCTTTAACATGCAGTGTTAACTATTGTCTCTGTCAACCGCATAATTGAAAAGGTAATTGTGCCAGAATGATTTGGCAAAAAACACCCTAATAACTTAAATCGAGGGGGGGGGGGAAGACTCTTACAATATCATTAGGATGATTCATACTATACATGTCTAACCTAGTCAAGTATATTCCCTTCAATTGGATGTGTACTCCCTTGATCATATTCCTTTCTCAGGCTGGCAATATAATTGATCCTTTGAAACATTAGGTGTGTTGCCCATAGCAGGAAAATCCCAATTAGAAACATCTCTTGTACAAGGGTATCCCATTTATCCTACTAGATATAAGCTTGTAAATCTACCAAAACTCTATATAACAAAACAAACAATTCTTAATGGCCATGCTTACTTTATAAACTATCTTTTTGTTGAAGCAGGAGCTGGCCGCATAGTCAATCTAAGATACAACCGCTTACATGTATGCCTACTCATACCTCTGGGTTAGCTTCATGACTGTATGCACAAATAAAGCTATGAGGTGATTTCCTACAAAAGTGTACTACAAAAGGCAAAAAATAAAATAAAAAGTAAACATTATTATTTTGCTTATGGGAGCTCGTGTTGAGTTGCAAAAGTGTTTTATTGATATTTCAATGCAGAGATGTTTGTGTAAATACGTTTTTAACCAGAGCTCTTTTGGAGCTTTCCAGAGCATCATGAATCCAGAGTTGTTGTTTGCTGATTACCAAGGTGCCAAACAGTTTTTAATGCAAATGCCCCATTATCCAAAAAAAGAAGTACAGTCTAGAGGCAGGCCTAGAAAGACTATGTAACATTGCATCTAACAAGCCTTTCCCCCCTTCGTATTATTCTGACTCGGTTAGTTCTGCAATTCTGCCATTGAAAAGTTAGCTTCGCAGTCTGAAAGTCGATACGCATTACTAATAAACATTAAAGTTGTATGACCATACAATGTTGATGTGTATATATGGCGATAGTCTATGCAGGTCCTTAAGCTACCACCCCAGTAACCCACAAAATACATGTACACACAATGCAACATTTAAATGTACTACTCCAAGGTTACCGAGTAACAAGACAAATATCTGGGCCCTGTAACACGAAGTTTTGCGTTCGATTGCATATATTCTGATTGGTTATAATGGTGGATTGAACAATAATGATCTAGACTGGTCCATTGTCATTTTGCAACTGACGCCAAACTTATTCTTAATACAAGAAGGCCCAGATCATTTGCCCCCCCCCCCAAAAAAAAAAAAAAAAATCTTATTTTCTTGTCATAGATCTAGATCTAGAATCATAAATTTGAAATAGGTATGAAATTCACATTAGTCAGCCGAAAAGATAAGATTTGCATTCATTCATTACATGTACATGTGCGGATTACACCTTTTAGGATTTAGTTTAGGGTCTAATTTTGTTGAATGGATTTTGCAAGGTCGAGCCAGCTAGGGGAACAAAAGCATCAACCGAAAACAGCAGCAAATCATGTGCTAGCTGTTGTCTCGACTACTATAATTTTGTCAACAGCTCGACTTCAGAATAACTGTGGAACTGACAAAAACAAACAAATTAGAGGTTTGAAGACTTTGAAAGCAAAGTGCACAGCTATACAGTCACCCAACCATAATTTATGAACAAATTTGACCCACATTCGGCCAAAAGATCAATGAGGCATTTTGTGTACATCCCACACAGACGACGAACATTCGAGTGCACTAGAGCGTAACACCAAGGTACCGGACTCGTCGATTTTTATGAAATAGGGGTTTATCGTAGAAAACTGGTGAGAGTGTGAATGTCAACACCGCTCTGTGCGAGCGTGACTTGTCAACTCTCTCTCTCTGTCTCTCTCTCTCTTCCCTCTTCTTCTCCCGAAAAAAAAGAAAACAAATCAGGAAATTATATATGTTAGTCTAGTAGATGCAGATGCACATCACAATTCATAAGTCCATTGTCATCCCTCCGTCTAAGATAGGCGGGATCACCCTGCAATATGAATACGCGATTCCTTCACTAGCAGATCGACCATGAATATTTAGATCTGCTCATAAAGCGAGTTCAGAGTGCCACTAATTTGCTAAATTTCAGGAAAACTAAAGAA
Source organism: Strongylocentrotus droebachiensis (assembly GCA_035222895.1). Taxonomy (NCBI): domain Eukaryota; kingdom Metazoa; phylum Echinodermata; class Echinoidea; order Camarodonta; family Strongylocentrotidae; genus Strongylocentrotus; species Strongylocentrotus droebachiensis. The sequence continues at coordinate 124,283 of JAVYIG010004651.1, forward strand.
TTCAGTGTCTCGTGAGAGATATAATCTAATCCCTACACACCTTTTTTGTAAAAGATCTTCAATAATATCTAAATTCCCTTCAGTAAATTGCTCAAATCAACATAAAATTCATTCATTGTATTTTGTTTCTTTCTATGATTAAATTATCTCTGGTAAAGTTTCGGGTCTCAAAGATGAATATGAAGTACAATATACTATCTTGCGACACAGCAAAACAAGTTTAGTTACAGGTCTTATTTTCTTGTCATAGATCTAGATCTAGAATCATAAATTTGAAATAGGTATGAAATTCACATTAGTCAGCCGAAAAGATAAGATTTGCATTCATTCATTACATGTACATGTGCGGATTACACCTTTTAGGATTTAGTTTAGGGTCTAATTTTGTTGAATGGATTTTGCAAGGTCGAGCCAGCTAGGGGAACAAAAGCATCAACCGAAAACAGCAGCAAATCATGTGCTAGCTGTTGTCTCGACTACTATAATTTTGTCAACAGCTCGACTTCAGAATAACTGTGGAACTGACAAAAACAAACAAATTAGAGGTTTGAAGACTTTGAAAGCAAAGTGCACAGCTATACAGTCACCCAACCGTTGCCCAAACTGACTGGCAGTGGCACTGGCGCTGGCACAGCTACCCACTGCAAATGAGTGGCAACTGCACTGGCACCGCACTGGACTGCCCGGGCCGGGATAGGATTTCCACGAAATCACATATCATTACAGGTGGATGATCTCCATTTTTGCAGTTGTTATATTCTTATTTTGTATCTAGGTTATCCAAAATGGTGACAGGGACTTACCACAGCGATAGTAGCGATGTACCTCAATAAAAACCAGACAAACACGGTCTTAATGAGGGTTTTTACCTCCCCAGTCGACATGAAAACGAGTCTCTGAATGCCCTATTGCCCAGCTAATTCATAGCCAGCGCTAGCAGCGAGTCGCCCAGGCTATCGGCGGTGCACTGCGCGCCGATATGCAGCCCTAGAGCTCTGGCTGTGTTTTCGATGCTCCTATCCACCGCTTGACAACGCGGTGGTAAGCAGTAGCAGCGTAATGTACATGCTGCTATACGGAGACCAGTCTCCCTGGTTAGACCTTGGATCCTGCGTCACTAAAGACGGAGAGACGGCACTGGCCTAGGTCGTACCTATGGAGGTCGTGCGCAAGGATCCATAGTACTACCTAGGATATTATGTGGATCAGGTGGCAAGGTTCTGGAATCATCAAAATGATAAGAAATTTGGACCAGTCTTAGTAAAGTTAAAAGCACTGTACATAGAAAGATATATATAAGACTACACCACTCGTGCAAGACACGTGCGTTATATCTATCAGGTCCAAATAGATATAATAATTTACCAAAAATATCAAATAGTAGGCGGTTTTTCGGCAAAATTTGTATGATCACGTATTAGTCAAAACACATTCTTTCACATGATTGGTAATAAGAGCTTCCATTTCATTTTTTGAGAGGAGGGCGTTTCCGAAACTGGTCTTTACCTTTAAGTGATGCCCTTGAGTTTAATTAGTTGCATTTCGTGTATATCATATAATGAGAAATTGCGTTTTGGTTGAAGCTAGTGGTTAATTGTTTGCTTACGTAACAACGAAGAAAAGTGCATCGCTATTACACTTCAAGCTAAGTATTATAGCTTTTTATGTGAGAAGAGCAGTTAGCCATTTATATATGTAAGCATGTTCTGATTGTGTGTGTGTATAAGGCCCTTGTGGGACATTGCAAAAGTGCATTTAAAAAGAACGGTTTTGCCCAGTGTTTATTTCAATTTCGAACACTTTGAATGTTTGTTTGTTTGTTTGTTTTTATTTCCGAAATCCATATATACATACAAGTTTAAAAAAACATACATATAAAACACATTTCAAAGGATAAGAAAGTAAGTAAATGTGTAAAGTATAGACAAACGGTTGGATAGCACATTTCAGAACCATTTTCAAAATGGTCCTGTTCTTCCATGGGGTCCAAAAGCAAAAATCATATTAATTTACATACAATATCATTTTTTTATATTAATCATAGTAATTTACCAATACACTACCCCCACCCTCTTATCGACCCTCCTTACCTCACCACCCCCCGCCACCCTCTCGATACTGCCAACCCCTCTCGCTACCCCTTCCCAAGTCCTCCAGTGTATATTATCTCTGTCATAACATTTCAAACTAAACTTTTTATTTCTTTATTAAATATAGCCAAACTTCTTGATTGTCGAATGTGCATAGACAATCCATTATACAATTTACTTCCGCGATACAGAAACGTACGCTTACAATTCTGTGTTTTCGGTTTAGGCAAAACTAAATTAGTACTTCTAAGGGCATAGTTAGTAGTCTTAACAATAAACTTCTCTTTCAAATATACAGGTGCAAAATCGTGAAATATTTTATCATTTTTACTATTTATACTATTAAAAGAATCTGTCGATTTATTATGCAATAAATAACTTTAACATTTCCCCAGAATTTTTACGACTTTGGCAGTCACGTATTTTATCAGAATAATATAGTTTCTTTGCTTTTTTAAAATTTCATATGTAACTGTATTCCTCATCTTTCTATAACTTTTCCAATCATCTTCATTTCTAGTTACTTTTGCTTTCTTCCTCATTTCATCACGTTGTTTCATCAAATCAAAAATAAAATCATTAAGCCATTTTACCTTTTAGTCTTAATTGGCATATGTTTATCTACAATACGCAATACACATTTTTCCCATTTATCGACAGCTTCATCAATAGTATAACTAGTTTCTACCTCTGTCCAATTCTGTAATCTGATATCGGTTTTAAATGAATCAAGATTAACACCTCTTGATTTCCGAAAAGTGATTAACTTTGCATGAGTGCACGTGTTGTTTGAATTCTGAACCTTCCAAGATAAAAAACTCAACGAGTGATCGCTGAAATCAATATCTATAATGAATCATTATGCGAATGAATACTTTAAGGAGCAAATGGAAATGAAAATTTTAGGCAAAATTATCTAGCTTAGGCGTGAAAAGAATAATTAGTTACCCATAATGTCTCCCTATTTTTAAAAATGCGTTTTATATAACACTCTTTGGGGAAAATACAAATTGACTTTTAGTAGCATACACATAATATAATAAAAACGTTATATGTTATATTAGATCTTCACAATCTGTGTTCTTTGTCCCATGTCTTTCCTCGTTGTAAATGCAGTGTTGCAATCAACAACAGTCTGACGTATCTAGAGAATGGCACGTTTACAGGACTAGTCAACCTGAGGCTCCTGTAAGTAAACCGACAAATTGGACTGAATTCACAAAGGAGGTTTGTAGACCTAGGTTTATGTGCGTCATATGACGCATTTCGATGCGTTTCAGACCAAGGTTCAAACAAACCTTGGTCTGAAATGCGTCAAAACTCGTCTATGACGCACATAAACCTAGGTTTGTCTACAAGGAATTTGTGAATTCCGGCCTTTATGGTTACAAAATTATCCTCATCAAATGATTTTACACCCAACCGGATATGAAGCTAATGTTCGAAAATTAAAGGGAAATCATAAAGTCTTCTTTTATTGTTATTCTTTCATTGATTCATTCACTTTCTTTTACAAATAGTCATATAAAACATAACTTACATTGAATTCATGACTTCGAAGGAGTATGAGTGTCCTGAATTTAAATACAAAATACAGACCATTTGAATCTAATTGAATTTAAAAATAAATAACGAAGCCATAACACGTCATCTGTAAATTGATATTTCTGTTAAAATCCCGATTGTTGGATTATAGTCATACCGAATTGTTTCTCAGTTGTATAATATTGAACTCAATCGAGATTCTGCATACAAGTTTCAGACAATCTCCAAAATTAAGATGTTAATGTACGGTGTACTTTATATTTCTTCCAAAAAAGATACTTAGATTTTAATCTGATAATGCGTTTAGACGAGGGGTGCTTCACAGATCTTGGTCGACTCTTTTTCATGTAAGTATATAAATAAATCAGTGATTTTCGAAACACCCCGAATTGAATAATCCTATACAATTAAATACCCGGGGCAATTAATTAACCCGTTGACCATAACCTCGGAAAACTACTCATCAAACTATTTACTACACCGAGTCAGTAGGTGGTATACAAAATGCTTTAAGGGTAATTTTTTCTTCAGGAAATAGTTATCATGATATACTTGCGCGAGAACACTCATTACCCAATAGCTTTTGATTGGGTCAGGGCACCTGTCCATCATAGTAATCTGCGGTGGTAATCCATTTTAAGTTTTCAAGGAGTGAATGTTTGTCTTCTGTTTGGGGTAGAAGGTTGTAGTCATATGCCTGGGGATAGTTGTGAGGTGACGGAAATCAAGTATTCAATTTGCTTTCGTGAAATAATGATCATCATGAATCCCAATACAGCCCTTGGCTCTTAGATCGCCAAGTCTCACACAACGTGTTGTTTGCAATTCTCTGACAACGGAAACGCGTTCGATATCTTTGAGAGATATACAATTATTTTGTTCATGAACTGCTGGCAGGTTTTTTTAACGCCCTTCCTATTTGTAATAGTTGCCATGTACCCCAGGAGTCTCAGTCAGATATGAATACTGTAAGCATGCGTGACCAAGAAAACGCATATAAAAGGGGTGTTTTATAGATTAGACGCGGTCCGCACGTTGACGCATTAAGGGGTTAAAAAACGTCCACTTTGGGCCATTTTTCACGAAAAAGGGTACTTTTTCAAAAAGGTTCAAAATCCTGCTGTACACGACGGTATTCTCGTTTATGGGTATTTTTCTAGCCCTCAGGGCCAGACCGGGGAAGAAGAAAAAGAAGAGGTGATAATTGCCCATTGGCGAAACTACAGGCCGCCACGCCGCCTGCACCCGGCAAAGAAAGGACTTCAAAGAAAGGACTTATGATGGATTTGGAAGTGTACAGGTTGATGTTATTGCTTCTCTATTGAAATACATTTTTACATTGTGAATTTTACAGCAGAAGCACAATTTGATTGATTTTACATTTTCAACAACCTAAATGATAATTCCTATCGCACTTTAAAATGACCAAGGGGTTACAATTTTACAATAGTTGTTTAAGAGTACACTTTTTTTGAAATACCCGTTAAGGGTGTGGATTTGGGGAAAAACCACGCGAAATCCTCATTTAGGGTGTATTTTGGCCTTAAAAGAAATCCTCGTTTAGGGGGTGTCTGGAAAACCTATGGTCACGCATGCTTACAGAATTCCTACATTACTGAGACCCCGGGCCATGAACAATCACCTTTTATAATTCATTTCCATGTATGAAAGATGGCATGTGAATGTCAAATGGGCAACAACACAAATTTTACACGCGAGTTTAAGAGAAGGGGGCTTCCTTTAGTAATTATATAGCTATTGATATAAGCCTTCGTTTCTCCACCCACTTCATATACCCAAGCAAATTATCATAGGGCCGAGTACTAATGTTAATGAAGGGTAATGACATTAATAATTGCATGCTTAATTAACAAATTTCATAAAAAGTTATGGTATCAGATTTTCTAAAAAGAATAAAGTTGAAAAATTCTGTAAAATTAAGATGGATAATTATACTATGACTACTAGTATTAATACAACGTGACATCCCGAATAAAAATACATCGTAGTTAGACCTACTGCGTTCATTATTGGGTCCATATCATCACATCCAATTTTTTCGAATAATTATTATTTTCCACATAATTATTCCAGTGACCTCGGTTACAACCAGCTATCGGAGATTCGCCCAGGTGCATTCAAAGATTGCAGTTCCATGGAGCGCCTGTAAGTTTTCTGCATTTCTATATTAAAGATAAGCTTGAGTTCTGGTAAGTATAGAAAATAAGTTCTCACAGAATCCAACAAAACTTACACTGGATGTTTAAGATGACAAATAAATGACATGTGCCAAACAATTTTGGTAGAAAAGTGTATAGTGGTTGAGTTATGAGCATAGGAAGATAAGGAAATCCGGATATACAGTGGGCCGGACACCATGTTTTATCGAAGATGATGCCCAATAAGTTCTTGTGTCTTTGTTATCACATCAATTTTCTCTCAAAATACGACTCCCGTACCAGAGCTAAAGATTAGCTTTAAAAGCACACTGTATTTGATGTATATACATGTATATATATCTATATGCTCGATGTTCTTTAATTTATAGAAAAAAGAAAATAATGAATATATAAGATGCGCTTGTATGTCTATTCCTTAATGGTCCAGCATACATCAAAGGGTATAAACGCATGTACATTATATCCACTCTTCTTTTAATTATTTAGAATTTTTAACATGTAATGTAATTTCAGCTTTATCAGGATACTATAAATCTGATGAGTTTGAATTTCGATGATTTCTTTCTTTCAGAGTATTGCCTAAGAACCATATACAAAGTGTGAACAGTTCCATATTTGAAGGAATAGAAAAAACCCTCAAGATAGTGTAAGTATAAAAAAATAAAGGCCTATAACCTTCTTTTCTTGCTTGGATAGAAAACCTGAGAGCACATTCTTTTCATTTAACTGATCATAGTAGTTTTAAGCAAAAGAGAAATTCTGACGGCGCAGTGGAAATAATTTCCATAGTTCCTCTGATTTATAAACTTTTTGTTTATATAATCATTATCATTATTATTATCATTATTATTGATATTATTATGATTATTATAAATATTATTAGTATTATTATTATTGCTATTATCTTTTATGTATACTATTATTATGATTATTGATAATATCATTATTATGATTATTGATAATATCATTATTATTATTATTGTTATTATCTATATTTTATATTATTATTATCAAGATTATCATTGTCATTTAAATGGATTTCTGCTTCAAGGTTAAATACAAAAGAGAAGCAATGTGGAAGTGGAAGAAAAGGAAATTTGAAATAAATATCAATCAGTCAGTGAAAGCACTGAAAGGTGTCTAAAGTAATTTAGAATTATTAATTTTCACTTTGTACTTGCAAAAAAAACTATAATGGAATGACAATAACAATCAGTAGCATTAATCATCAAATGGAAATAATCAACAAAATACATCGGCTTGGACTTAACTCTAGTAGAATTCGTGTAGGTCAGTGTATTTAAACCTCCTATCCCTGTTAGTCGTTTCATGATATCATGTTTCTCCATGTATCTCATTATTAGTTTACCCCTGCAGAGACCACTTATGACGTCTTCCAACGCTCTTCTTAATTCCTTAACTTACTGATAATTGTAATTTTCTTCGTTTCCATGCTTCCTGCAGCAACATTCGGGATAATCCTCTCCATTCCATCGCCCCCGGTACTTTCGTCGGTCTAACTCGACTCGATGACCTGTAAGTACATTCCTTACATTTATATGAAAGCCCATTTCCACCATCACTTTACTTTTTACAAGATGATTACTACTAACATGATCACCGTGGAAAATTATTAGCATGATTTGTACTAATGATGAGAGTGTGCATTGTGATTTCATCTTTAGTGACAAGTGGTGACTAAATTTGGAAATTCGCCTCTAGAAATTTGGGATTTTGCCATGTCCATCATCTTTATATCTCTAAGGTTTAGTTTCGTCCATTTGATTTATGCTTGGGTTCAACGCTCAATACACCCATTATCTCCTTTCAAAATTATAATTACGTGTGTATTAGACTGCACTGTTCAAGCTAAGCTTTTCAAAGTTGTATGAATTCAGATCACGAACAGCGCTTTTTGGATCGAGCTATCACTGTGAGTTTAGAGATTATCGAGCACACTAGATTAAAAATAGAAAATTTTGACAGAAAAATTGATGTGTCAGTAAGATGTGTCGATAAGCTGAACTGCACAGCGTTTTGAGCCTTATATTATGGTGATTTGAATGGTTCTAGCCGTAAATCAATTTTTCGTTCCTCCTTTGGCTTGTTTTATTCTAATTATTCTCGTTTGCTTGTCATTCAAAAATTACAGACATATTATGTCCACTACGACGAAACGTATCCAGCTTTTCCCGGAGATATTTCAAGGATTGGAAAACCTGCTAGCATTGTAAGTTTGTTTTGATTAATTCTTACAAGAAGAAACATTAAAGCTCAACCTTAGCATTAAACATTTTCGCACAAAAGCTTTGTATTCGGTTAATATTGCATTATTGGTTTAAATCATTTCACTCTTTAATTGTCAATATATTCTGCTACAAGAAAGCAAACACACAATTTGTAACACTGAAATGATGTAATTATACAGTGGTGGATCCAGGTGGGGGCCGACAGGGCAGCCACCCATCCTTGATGGCCTCATAAAATACATGGGAGGGGGGGGGGGGGGGGTAGAGCAACGTGTGAGTGAGAGAATGTGTTTCCACCGAAATAACCAATATGGGCAGTGCAAATTTGAACTCCCCCTTTTTGGAAAATCCCGAGTCCGCCGCTGTTACATCTTCTTATACTGGTAAATGAGATTTTTAACGAGTGGACGAATTCAACCCAAGGTAACTTTGATAGCCTTGTGCCTAAAGCCCCCATCACACCAAACTAGTTCTCACTACGATCTTGAAAATGTTGCCAAACGGGCTCAAACAGTGTGCGAACGGAGTTGAACGTAGTAGCAACTGTTTACGATCTGATTAATAATTATTCATGGACGGGCTTGGGCTGGGTAGGACGGGAGGTTGCTCTAGACCCTTCAGCTGTTCAAATTTTCTCCCGTCCTGCAATTAGACGGAGTGACAACGTACTTTAAACGAGATGGACGCACTACGAACGGACTGATTGCCGTACTATGAACGGAAGAGCGTACTTCGATCCTACTAGGAACGTGTCAGAACGTGACGTGGTCGAGCATCAATTGGCAGCAGTTTAAGCCCCATCACATCAAACTAGTTCTCGTTCTGGAACCATCCTAGAAAATCGTAAAACGGGTTGTGGACGGGGTAGAATGTGTAAATAATGTCTTTATTACGATCCTAGTTCATTCGTCAATACAGGTACATCCATCTCGTCTGTACCCCGCAAACAGTCATTTCATAATCAAGTACAGATTGGGTAAATTTGCCATTTCCACGCAGCGCAAGCCCTTCCGTAGTCAGTTTAAACACGTTCTTAACTAGTTTTATCTCGTTCTCAATACGTCCGAACCATTCTAACTAGTTTGCAACTTGTTCTGACTAGTTTGTAACCTGACCATTCCGTTCAGAGACAGTTAAAATCGTCCCCATCTTGTTCTTAGTGCGTTCGAACGCGCTCTTATACTTCGTGTGCAGTCCCGTCCTTGCTCTAGGGCTATACAAACCCAGCGCGTTCCTGCCATTCCTGATTCCCGTTCAATCCTTCAGGCTGTGCAGTTCAAGACATTCAATTATACTTGATGCTCGACCACGTCACGTTGTAACACGATCCTAGTACGATCGAAGTACGGCAATTCCGTTCGCAGTACGCCCATCTCGTTTTAAGGACGTTGTCACTTCGTCTAATTGCAGGACGGGGAACATTTTGGACAGACAATCCGAGCCCGTCCATGAAATTTTTCAACAGATCATGTAGGCCCGAATTCACAACGGAGGTTTAAATTTAACCCACGGTTTAATAAACCGTGGGTTATTTAGCCCAGGCTAAATGCAACCCACGGTTTAAACCTCGCTCGGTATTCACAAAGCGAGGTTTAAATAACCCATGGTCCAAATCTAACCCACGGTTTAACCCACGGTTTAAGCATGCCTAAGAGAGCAACAAAAATGAACTGATCGCCGAGAATTGTTGTGTAGTTTATTGTCTTCTGTACGTAATCAAAGAATTCTTCGAAATTAAATTGGAAGTACCATATTAGTAAACTTTGTAAATCATTGTCAAAAAATACTGGGGTAATTTATAAATTGAAATCTGTGTTCCCACTGAATATTTTACGTATGTTGTACGCAACTTTAATTTTGCCATATTTGTACTATGGTGTGCTAGCTTGGGGCAACTCGTTCAAATCTCAAATGGATGAATTACTACTGGTACAGAAAAGAGTAATACGAATTGTTTGTAATACTCACTATCTTGCGCATACAGATGTTTTTTTATATTTTTTTAATAATAGTAGTGTTTTGAAAGTTGAAGATATTTATCATGCAGGTCTACTGCCAGTAGCCTTTGCTAGAATATTTAAGAAAAATAACCAAGTTCATAGTTATTCCACACGACAGGCGCAAGCATATCACTTACCTCTTCTTAGAACGCGATTTGCCCTTACTACTTTGGGGTCCACTGGACCTAGGTTTTGGAATTCCCTTGAACCAAGAATAGCGCAATCGGTCAGTATTTATGTATTTAAGCGCAAACTGATATTACTTTATTTGAGTCGATATCTTCTAGATTTATAGTTGTGATCAATATTTAAGAAAATTATTTACTATGATAGGTCAGCATAATTCTACTCCCGTTTCTCACATCTATTCATCTTTCTGTCTTGTTTCGTTTTGTCTGTGTTTCAGTCCTGTTGCTCGTAGTATTTTCCTGTTTCTCTTGTTTATAGCCATTATTTAGTAGACAGTAGATTTTATTATACTTATTTATGATTATATTTTCTCAGTTGTTTAGTTAGTTTATTTTGTCAACATTTAAATGGATGCATTATTCTTATCTGACGAGTTTGTTCTTCTAGGACATACTCATAAGCTACTCTACTCATGAGGGACCTTAAATCCACAAGCCTTGCTTTCAACCAAGGTCACCTCATCTTTCTATTGTAACGCCATATTCTGTTAACTTGTTATATTCATGTCATATTTGTAAAGTGTGTTATGAAAGAAAGATAAATAAAACTTGAAACTTGAAACTTGAAACCATATGGTTTATAAAGAAAAAGGGTTTCAATGGACAGATTTGTGGTGTGTAAAAAACTTTGAAATACAAGTCATTTTTATAACCCCCATATTAAGAGTAAATCAAACTTTAATGTTTCAATACACCATAATTTATATGTATAATATCAAACTTTTAACTGTATATTAAACATGTTCATTAATTTAAACTCATGATAAAAATAGAATCAATTACAAGGTCTTTATCATGTAATACATATTTGGTTAAAATTAAAAAATCTTGATTTATGACGTTCTTTCAAATTTTGAGCCAAAAATTATATTTTTAGTTTAACCGAATGCGCGTGGCATCCACTCCTATCTTACTTCTTAGTCTTATTGTAAGAGTTTAAAATGCATGTGGATTACCCCAAAATGCCCTCCAAAGTAAAAAGTCTATTACATAGTCATGATAATGAAATCACCCTTAAGTTCAACATTAGATTGGAAGTACATGTATTTGGTACTGTGTTTGGAATCTATACATGTAATAGAATGAGCGAAGGAAAGGGTACAGTATCTAGCTATCTTAAACATAATTTAAGAGAATTACTTTTCGAGGTTAATGGTCTGTTTAATCCTCCTTCTTATCGTGAAATCGTGAAATGGTATCATAATCTTAGGACTTTGTTGCTTTTAACATCATCTAATCTCATTCTTGATATCGATTTCTAAATCCATTGCCAACAGAGTGGTGTATGACTCCCGGTTCTGTTGCATCGCACCAGAGAGATCCTCGTGCGTTGAGCGAGTACCATCTCATCCCCTCTTCACCTGTCGGAAGACCTTCCTCCAGAACCTCATCATCAAGATCTTCATGTGGATCCTGGGTACCAGTGCGTTGCTAGGTAACGCCTTCGTTATTTTGATGCGTCTTCGGTGGAAGGAGACGACATCAGCGGGCAGTATTCAGTCAATCTTCATCACCAATCTGGCCTTTGCCGACTTCTTGATGGGCAGCTACATGATCATCCTTGCCACTATGGATCTCTACATAGGTGATTCTTACTTCTGGGAGGGTCGAGCCGAGGAGTGGAGATCGAGCATCGTCTGCCAGATAGCTGGTTTTATCGCATTCTTGAGCAGCGAGGCATCTGTCTTCCTCCTCACCCTCCTCACCGTCGACCGCTTCATCTGTATCATCTTTCCATTCAGTACGTACCACATCACCGTCGCCAAAGCACGCATCCTCACCGGCTGCATCTGGGTGTTCTCTTTCCTACTTGGTCTCGTCTCTATCCTCGTTAACTACCTCAACCCCGACGCGTACAGCCTGAGTGACGTGTGCATTGGCCTGCCACTCATCCGCAAGTCTGTGGACCTGTATGCCGAACTTGACGAGAATACACAGTCTCGGTATGACGTAGCGAACTTCAACACGGTAGCTTCATCCACCGTGTCTACCTGGGAGTTTTCCATCGCCGTCTATTTGGGTATAAACCTCATCAGTTTCATCGTCATCTTTCTCTCCTACATTGCCATTTTCTTCAGGGTAAGCGACTATGTTCATTTTTTCCTGTTTCTGTCGATAAACCCTTTAATGCTGTAATCATAAAATATTCGACTTTAAATGTCTTTAAAAATATGGTGACCAGACATTTCCTCCTGCGACAATTGCTCCGGCTCTATTTCGTCAACGAATATAGGGTTGGGTTGCAATTTTGTTTTGGTTTAGGTCTAGGGTAAGGGTTAGGGTTTATGTTTAGGGTTAGGTATAGTGCTGTGTCCACGGTTGTAATTCAGAACTCGGTTAGAGTAGGAAATTGACGCGGAGCAATAGACCAGTTCACGGTTATCACATGGCTGCAATGACCCCGAATATCCACAGATCTTCAAAACATGAAGAGGTCCCACTTTGTACATTTTGAAATAATCACTCCTACAGCGATAGAGATGCTACATACTTAGCCTTTGTTTCCCCTTTTCAAAGAATACTTCCACCTGTGTATCATGGAGTGCTCTGCTTGTGCATAATGAATAATGATTACATAACTTTCATGAGCACATATCCAGTATTCCGTCTCCGTGTATTTCACAATTTGTTCTGCAATGCAGGGGCGGCGATCCCGGGGGGACGGGGGGGACACGTCCCCCCCTCGATTTTTGTAGGGGGGGATCGTCCCCCCCGGAAAATTTGAAAAAGTACACAAAAATAATGTACAGCAAATACTGACTAAAGACTGCAACACACTATTAGGCTTTGGAGGGCCCAAGAGTGCAGCGTTTAGACAAATAAAAATGCAAAAATCTTCTGGCTCGGGAGCTATGCTCCCTCGCATAATATCCTTCAAAATGTACAATATAAATATTGTAGAAAAGTGAAGTGTGAAACAGGTATTTTGTTTGTTTTCATACTATAGTTTTGCTAAGGAATATAATTTACCTTGACCCCTCTCGTTCACTATGCTCACTCACTCGTGCTTTGGGCAGTCCCCCCCCCCCCCGATACAATTCAAACGTGGTTTATTTCTAATTCGATACCAGTTACTAATTTACAAAATGTTACTGAAATGGCATGATTTTCCCCAGGCTTCCGGGGGCTCTGCCCCCTGTACCCGACTAAGGGCACTAAGGCTTGTCCCTGGTTACTCAGCTGACCATAATTCAATTCCTAAAACACCTGAGCTTCCGGGGGCTCCGCCCCTGGACCCCACCAGGGCCCTAAGCGGGTCTCTGGATGGTCATCTGACCATATTCAAAAGCCTAAAACCCTGAACTTACGGGGGCTCCGCCCCCTAAACCCCACCAAGGGCCCTATAAGGCGGCCCCTGGATGCTCATCTGATCGTAATTAAATGCATAAAACCGCTGAGCTTCTGGGGGTTTCGCCCCCTGGACCCCAGTACGATTAGGGACCTGCATGCAAGTGTCACAAATAAGGTATCAAAATATGCTCATCTGACCCTTATTAAATGCCTAAAAACTCTGAGCTTCATGGGGCTCCGCCCCTTGACCCCCGCCGGGGCTTTGCCCCTGGACCCCACGCCAAAGTTCGCCCAACTTAATTGCTTTGCTCTATCTGATCGCAAATACTTTATCCCCCCCTCCAACTTTGAAAAACGGTTCCGCGGTGCCTGCATGTAACATGTAAGAGCGATGATGATGCGGATTTTTTTCTCCCCTACCCAAAAAAAAAACGTTTTGGCTCATTACGTCACTCCTCCCTCGTTCCTCGCATTTCGTCCCCCCCGGTCATGAAAAGAAATCGCCGCCCCTGCTGCAATGACCTTTATCTGCTCATGCTCAGACTGCAACCGTGAACTGGCTTATTGGCGTACATCCAAAAATACATTTGTCCTTCCGATTTTGTTTAAAGGTTCACGCAGGCACATAGGGGTGACTTTATGAAGAGAGTACTAATGGAGGGATGGAGGGATATCATTTCACTTGTCTCTGACCAAAAAAGGTCACTCTAAAACATAAAGCTAAAGATGGGAATACTTTGAGCAATCTTTAAAGGAACTTAAGCATCCACTTTCTATACAAGAATATAAAAATCAGTCACCCTTTAATAACCCTGTGCAATGAATGGGTCAAGTTTTGCGCTCAGTAAAGGAGTTACGTGATCAAATATCTGTTCCCTTGCATTTTCGGATTTCTGTCTTAAATTACTTCCTACGCAAGAACGTGTCTTGGAACCCTGTCTTATGATGAGCAGAATAAAAAAATATATAAATCCAAATTAAATGTATTTTCCTGGATTTGTTTTCTCCAATTTTTGTTATTACAGTAGCACTGTCTCTCTCTCTCTCTCTCTCTCTCTCTCTCTCTTTCTCTGTATATATATATATATATATATTCACATAGTTAATTTTAAATGACAGTTTCTTGAAACTTTTTTATTTATGTATTCCAGGTGCGTTATGTACGTGGCCAAGTCGGTCGTAAGGGGAAAGCGGCGAACGAGATCAAGATGGCCCTTAAGCTCCTCTTCATAGTCGGCACGGACTTCTTCTGTTGGATGCCCATCATTATCCTGGGTATCCTCATCGAAGCAAACGTCATCACCATCTCCTCCAACGTCTATGCCTGGTTGGTGGTGTTCATACTCCCCATCAACTCCTCGATCAATCCCTACTTGTACACCATCATCAACGAGCCGACGACCACGCCCCCTCGAGAATCGAAAAAATAATATATGCAAAAAATAAGAAGAAGAAGAAGAAGAAGAGGAAGAAGAAGAGGAAGAAGAAGAAGAAGAAGAAGAAGAGGACGAAGAAGAAATTCAACAACAACAACAATAAAAACAACAACAATAACAGCAAAACTATAAAAACAAAGAATAAGAAAAGAGATGAAATCCGCCGAGGCAAGTTTACTTAGATTGATTATCAACGGTCTTTAAGATAACATTGTATATATATTTAAGAAATGCAAGCTTAGATGCACGTGTTTTGTTTTTCGTTGTTTCAAAAAATATGGTCACAGGTAAGATTTTATTTTTGATTTCTTGAAGTTGTCAAAAACCTTTGACATTCAAGTAAGTGCCAAGGTATCACTTGATCAGAAACATGACACCCCTTAATGGCGTACTCTAAACATTTTCCATCTATTGACGTAGTTTAAAACACACCAAATAGCACACTACTGTTAAGCAAATATGGCAAATAGTAACTGATATTGTTTTTGTCGGGTGCTGAATGCATTTTCTCATGTGTGTGTGCGTGTGTGTGTGCGTTAACTTTTACATAAATATGGCAAATAGTAAATAATGTTGTGTTTGTTAGTTTCTGAATACCTTTTCTCACTTGTGTGTATGTGTGTGGGTGTGTGTGTGTGTGGGTTGTGTGTTCTACTAACCTAACACATAATCAGTACACACTAAGGTCTAATGAATCAGTTTTGCCTGCTAAAATTGGCTACAGTTTTTGTTATCTGTTACTCCTATATTTTTGAAGACATAGGCCTATTGAAAGAAACATGTTATTTAAACATTACAAAGTGCATAAAGTAAGGCCAAATTTGCACTCTGCGTTGCCAATTTTTAGATTTAAATGCTTATTTTTCAAATCGAACCGTTTTGTTGAACAATAACTAAGAACAAAAGAGTTAGCATTTTATACCCCCTTCACATACACGGTAGTAGTGTGTTTGGTTGGATGCATGGGGTTATTTGTTTTATGTTACAACTGATTTCATTTTTGTTTTCATCAATTGCACAATCTATGTAATGAAAATGTTTTGAATTCATGTCAAGGAAAAACAATTGTATTTTAATTTAAAGATTGATTTGTATTGTTTGGAATCAATAAAAAAAAAAAATTGAAAAAAGAAGAAAAAAAGTGTGTTTTGAAAGGGTGCGTGCTTTCACTTGTGTATATTGGAAAATATTAGAATATGCTCATGAGACAACTGTGAAGACAGTGATCAATGAATTAATTACTAATCACACGATACTGCTATGCATTAAGTTGAATTTTGTTTTTCTTCTTTGCCACTTAATAATAATAAAAATAATAATAATATTTAAGATTTATATAGCGCTGGTATACAAATACAGTTTCTAAGCGCTTTACAAAACAATTGAAATGAAAAGTACAGTTAAACTAAATATGTAATAAGGATCAACAAGAAACGTGAAATGAACAATGCGCTTAATTTGGACGAATGTATAACAATAACATGATAATGAAAAAATGAAAATGTAAATACAATAATGAAGTAACATTAATGAAACTGCAATAATTATGTACATTAGATAATAAATAAATTACAAGAAGATAGGACATGTGGTTATAAATACGGTATGATGATGGGTAATTACTTTGTGTTGAATAGATAGGTCTTAAGTCTACGTTTAAAAGTGTCAAGAGTTGGGGATTCACGGACAGAGACGGGGAGATTATTCCAGAGTTGAGGAGCACATACAGAGAAGGCACGATCTCCATAGCGGGTGTGAGTTCGGGGACCAGATGATAGTTGAAGATGAACAGATGATGATGAGCGGAGCCTGATGGAGGAGGTTTGCACCTTTGGTGAAATGAGTCCATTGATGTATGCTGGAGCAAGTCCATTACGAGCCTTGTAGGTGAGAAGCAGTACCTTGAATTGGATGCGCTGTGGAATGGGGAGCCAGTGAAGAGAACGAAGAATAGGTGTTATGGTTTCGTGCTTTCTTGTGCGTGTGAGGAGACGGGCTACAGTGTTCTGGATTTGTTGGAGTTTGGTCAGATGTGAGTTGGGTAGGTTTATCAACAGGCTATTACAGTAATCAATGTGTGATGTCACAAATGCATTTATTAGGCGCCCAGTAGAACTTTGGTCTAAGTACTTTCGGAGTTTCCGATCCGGCAAGCATCCCTAAGGGGATTAGGCGTTCTCCCATGACAATAGGCAGTTTTCGCAACCGGTGACGGGGCCTTCTACCCAGGGGCGTCGCTAGACCTTTTTCAGTGGGGGGGGGGGGGGGGGGGGGTGTAGAGACCAACGACTACCGACAAAACTAGCGACCAATTACCGTCAAAATTAAATGTCCAATATCTACAAATTTAACCCTATAAACCCGGGGCCGAAGGCTAAATTGTTTTTCATATGGACTATCTATAGTACTTGCACATGCGCTAATGTTCATTTTCCTCGACGACATAAATATACGAATTATTTCGTCAACTTAGTCAGCATCAGAGCTGATATATTTTATTGCAGGCGCGGAGCTAGGATCTTATTTTACGGAGGGCGGTAGTGAGCAAGCGAATCACTGAAAGAGCGCTCATTAGGGGGTGTGGGTGAAAGGCCTCTAAATTAGGAAAAGAAGACGATTTATTGTACCTTTCTCGACTGTTAATCCTTGTCTAAATGAAGTCCCCTCCCCTCCCGCGCGAAGCGCGAAAGCTTTGACGTTTCATTAAATTATTATGAAAAGTAGACGATTTGCTGTACCGTTCTCTACTGTTAATCCTTGTCTGAATTCAGTTTCTCCCCCTCCCGCGCTTCGCGCGGAAGTTTTGGCGTTTCATTAAATTATTAGAGAAAGTAGACGATTCGTTGAACCTTGCTCACTCTTAATCCTTGTCTGAATGAAGCTTCCCCCTCCGCGCGAAGCGCTGAAATTTTGACGTTTCATTAAATTATTAAAGAAAGAAGACGATTCGTTGTACCGTTCTCGACTCGTCTAAATGAAGTTTTCTCCTTTCGCGCGAAGCGCTGAATTTTTGGCGTTTCATCACAATATAGAGAAAGGAAGACGATTATTAGTACCGTTTTCGACTCTTATTACTCCCTCTTCATCTGAATTCAGTTCCGCCCTCTCGCGCAAAGCGCGGAAGCTTTGACGTCTCATTAAATTATTATAGAAAGAAGACGATAAGTTTGTACCGTTTTCGACGCTTACTAAGCCCTATTTGGTGTACTGTTTTCGACTCTTAATCCTTATCTGAATTCAGTTGTCTCCCTTCCGCGCGAAGCGCGGAGGTTTTGGCGTTTCATTAAATTATTAGAGAAAGAAGACGATTCGTTGTACCGTTTTCGACTCTTAATAAGCCCTAATTGTCTGAATTAAGTTTCCCCCTTTAGCGCGAAGTGCGGAAGCTTTGACGTTTCCTTAAAATATTGGAGAAAGTAGACGATTCGTTGTACCGTTTTCGACTCTTAATAAGCCCCAATTGTCTGAATTCAGTTTCCCCCTTTAGCGCGAAGCTTTGACGTTTTGACGTTTCCTTAAATTATTAGAGAAAGTAGACGATTCGTTGAACCGTGCTCGACTCTTAGTCCTTGTTTGAATAAAGCTTCCCCCTCTCGCGCAAAGCGCTGAAATATTGACGTTTCATGAAATTATTAGAGAAAGAAGACGATTCGTTGTACCGTTTTCGACTCTTAATAAGCCCTAATTGTCTGAATTCAGTTTCCCCCTTTAGCGCGAAGCGCGGAAGCTTTGACGTTTCCTTAAAATATTAGAGAAAGAAGACGATTCGTTGTACCATTTTCGACTCTTAATAAGCCCTAATTGTCTGAATTCAGTTTCCCCCTTTAGCGCGAAGCGCGGAAGCTTTGACGTTTCCTTAAAATATTGGAGAAAGTAGACGATTCGTTGAACCGTGCTCGACTCTTAGTCCTTGTTTGAATAAAGCTTCCCCCTCCCGCACTTTGCGCGGAAGTTTTGGCGTTTCATCAAATTATTAGAGAAAGTAGACGATTCGTTGAACCGTGCTCGACTCTTAGTCCTTGTTTGAATAAAGCTTCCCCCTGTCGCGCAAAGCGCTGAAATTTTGACGTTTCATGAAATTATTAGAGAAAGAAGACGATTCGTTGTACCGTTTTCGACTCTTAATAAGCCCTAATTGTCTGAATTCAGTTTCCCCCTTTAGCGCGAAGCGCGGAAGCTTTGACGTTTCCATAAAATATTAGAGAAAGAAGACGATTCGTTGTACCGTTATCGACTCGTCTAAAAAAAGTTGTCTCCCCCAGCGCAAAGCGCGGAATTTTTGGCGTTTCATCACAATATAGAGAAAGGAAAACGATTCGTCGTACCGTTTTCGACTCTTATTACTCCCTATTCATCTGAATTCAGTTTCCCCTTCTCGCGCGAAGCGCGGAAGCTTTGATGTTTCATTAAATTATTAGAGAAAGAAGACGGTTCGTTTGTACCGTTTTCGACTCTTAATAAGCCCTATTTGGTGTACTGTTTTCGACTCTTAATCCTTATCTGAATGCAGTTGTCTCCCTTTAGCGCGAAGTGCGGAAGCTTTGACGTTTCCTTAAAATATTGGAGAAAGTAGACGATTCGTTGTACCGTTTCGACTCTTAATAAGCCCTAATTGTCTGAATTCAGTTTCCCCCTTTAGCGCGAAGTGCGGAAGCTTTGACGTTTCCTTAAAATATTGGAGAAAGTAGACGATTTGTTGTACCGTTTTCGACTCTTAATAAGCCCTAATTGTCTGAATTCAGTTTCCCCCTTTAGCGCGAAGCGCGGAAGCTTTGACGTTTCCTTAAAATATTAGAGAAAGAAGACGATTCGTTGTACCGTTATCGACTCGTCTAAATAAAGTTGTCTCCCTCAGCGCGAAATTTTTGGCGTTTCATCACAATATAGAGAAAGGAAAACGATTCGTCGTACCGTTTTCGACTCTTATTACTCCCTATTCATTTGAATTCAGTTTCCCCTTCTTGCGCGAAGCGCGGAAGCTTTGACGTTTCCTTAAAATATTAGAGAAAGAAGACGATTCGTTGTACCGTTTTTCGACTCTTAATAAGCCCTATTTGGTGTACTGTTTTCGACTCTTAATCCTTATCTGAATGCAGCTGTCCCCCTTCCGCGCAAAGCGCGGAAGCTTTGACGTTTCCTTAAAATATTAGAGAAAGAAGACGATTCGTTGTACCGTTCTCGACTCGTCTAAATGAAGTTTTCCCCTTCCGCGCAAAGCGCGGTTTTTTTTTTGGTGGGGGGGGGGGGGGGCGTTTCATCACAATATAGAGAAAGGAAGACGATTCGTCGTACTGTTGTTGACTCTTAAACCTTGTTTGAATTTAGTTTACCCGAAAATGTTATACCTCTGATTTCTTTAGCTGTTATTATAGGAAAGTGAAACTTCGAGAAAATACAAGTATTGTAGTTGTCGTCACTCTCGAAGTCGTCACAGCGGATAAAAAGTCACAGTTCGTAGGGAAAAAAACTTGTCGGCCGACCGACAATATACATCACACCGACTTCAAAGTTCTGCATTGATATAGTACACGAGGATCGAGCAAGAATACCGACACAGCTGACCCGACATAGCAACATATTTACCCGTGTCTTTCTTGCTACCTTGACGAGACGACTCCACCCAACAACCCTCTTCTCTCTTTTACTCCCACTCCTCCTCTCTTAGGCTCTTAACTCTCCTCTCTCTCCTCTCTTTAACCCCCGTTTCTTTTGTTTCCCTTTTACTATTTTTTCCCCTTTTCTTTCTTTTTCTTTCTTTCCTCTCCTCCCTCTTTTTCTTTTTTCTCTTTCTTTCTTCTCTTTTCTTTCCTTTCTTTTCCTTTCTTTCCTTTCTTTCTTTTCTTTTCCTTTTCTTTTTTCTTTTTTTTCCCTTTCCCTCTCTTTTTTCCCTCCCCCTTTTCTCTTTTTTCCCGACGGCAGCGCATTTTTTACCGACAATATCCTGACAGGTGGGGGGTGTTGCACCCCCACACCCCCCTTTGGCGACGCCCCTGCTTCTACCACACTAATCTTAGCGGGGGTCACACGCAGAGCGAACATTTCTGCGTAGCGTCCAAACCTACGACGGTATTCAGCTGTATTAACGACGGGAGTCGAGCTAGTACGGGGTGGCGAGCTTATTTAAATAGGGACTTTTAGATTGAGTGGACGAGAACACGACGAACGCCGACTGATCATGCGTGTCAACGTACTCAACTGCCCATGTTGACTACAATTAGAAATCTTTTAGAGTAATAGGCCATTTTCGTAATGTAACCAAATTTAATGCATAAGTCTTTGTGAAGTGCCTCAATACAAATTATTTCATTCACCTGATAAGAATAATAGTATTTCAATAGTAAGAATGCAAACTGCATATATTAAGTGTTGTTAGGTAGGTCATCAAGCCATAATGTTTATCCAACCTGACAACAACTAATGTATGCAGTTCGGATTCTGCTTATTGAAATACTATTATTCTTTTCAGGTGAATATTGAGGCACTTCACAAAGCCTTATACATTAAATTTGGTTACATTACGAAAATGGCCTATTGCACTCGACGATATACATGCATGCAGGAAGTAACACTATGAACATGACGGACAAAGAAAGAGGATAAAATATACAGTTCCTCATTCTACCCTCAACGATTGCTATGGTAGACAAAAGAACATCCCTTCACTGCTATTATGTAAAAATGTGTAGAACAGGTGCATGGGTGTCGATCCTTACGTAATACCTATTGTTCAGGGGGGATGAATGAATAGATCATCCCCCCTGAACAATAGGTATCAATGACAGATCGACACCCATGAACAGGTGAATATGCATGTGACACCTGTTCTACACATTTTTACATAATAGCATGGAAGGGATGTTCCTTTGTCTACCTGAGGAACTGTATTTTATGCGCACGCGGCCTACACTAGTACCGTACTAGATTTAGGAAAATCAAGGTTGACGCATTCTCGATCGCCGACTGAGACGACGTGACGCATGCGCAGTGCCTTAAAGTGACGTCACACGTTGCAGTCAAAGCTGTTGACGTGCAAATCTAAAAGTCCCTAATACCCCGTAGTCAGCACTTGCGTCGCCATGCGAAAGTCCACAATGGTAGTGACGCAACGGTTATGACCGAGTGAGCTACCCGGGACGCGAAATTTTTATTCCCAAACAGGTTCGCAATTTCTTATATTTCCGTTCTTCTCAATGGCTGATATGTCTACGTCATTTGCAGCTTGGAAAGAGGTCACAAACAATTAGACTTTGATTTTCTATTGCTTTGCCTCACTATTTATAAAGGCAAAAAAACTGAATAAACTGAGACTTGAACCCACAACTCTAAGTTTGTATTACGCTGACCTTACCGATTGAGCCAACGATGTGTTAATGAATTGATTCTGCATGATTTCTATAACACTATCACTCATCCTAACGGTTACGTCATTGCTAATGACGTAGCATATCAGCCAATCAGATGAGTTAGCACCCGGGACGCGTTTTTTTTTTTTTTTTTTTTGACCTCGGAAATGTGAAAATCGCGCAGACCGTTATGTTCTCTCCGTGGGGGGGGGGGGGGGGGGGGGGGGGGGGGGGTTTTGGTTGTGTGATCACGTATTAAATAAATGTATATCAATTTTTTTTTTAAATCATAAAAAAAAAAACGCCAGGGAGGGGGCCGGGCTTGTCGCCCACCCCCGCGGATCCGCGCCTGCCCTATTAAAGGTACTATGTCCCATTTGCAGGCCAAAAAATTAAAAGGTTAAATTCAAACGGGTTTTGAAAGATTATACTAATTTAGAACCTCCCTAAAACAGGGAGCCTTGAAAATGTCTTTATGTGTGAAAATAACGACTATTAGATGTCAAGTCGACTTAACTGCTACCAAGTCAGTTAGTAATAGTCTGATTTTCAGACCATTGTACCGAATGGTCGTACGTTTTGTGCTGCGGAAAGATTCAATCAGTTTAATTTTGGCCATTACAAGAAGTGGGTTATTGATGTAGATAAATGCTCATGTACCCTTTGCAGCTCATGTTATGGGCTTATGCCAAAAGGGTGGGTAGCGTCGCGTCGCGTTGACTTGAACGCGACCATTCGTCCAAAGCCCCCCCCCCGGTTTTGCCGAAAGGGTGTGTTAACTAGCCTTCCACATTAGTCGTTTATAATACACTGTCGCTCATAAAAGTGGAAATTTTAGTTTTACCCCAATTTATGGAATTATTTTAACAATTATTTAAAAATAATAGATCTAGATAATAAATTACATTCTCAGATTTTATTGAATAATAATTTGCTAATGTGTGTTTTGCGGGACTGCTAAAGCATGTGTATGCTACTATGCTTATTAACTAGGGTACCTACGACCTTAAGTCATAAATGACAGTAATGAGGATTAATGCCCCACAAAAGGGCACTAATATAGCACATCGACACGGTTTTTATTCTGGGGCCTCACAGTTACGAGGCCATTGTTTTTGTCACTGAACCATGAATGCACGCAGCGGGGACTAGGGTAGGGGGCAGTTTCCATAAATTAAAAACTAAACAGAAAATGCAATAAATTGTCAATAATTTATTGCATTTTACCTTGATCCCCAACATAAAAAAAATCCTCTGGACGGCCATGCATTATGGCTTAAGGCATGGGCACACAGGAGATTTGTTTATGTTGGGAACCGGGGTAAAATGCAATAAATTATTGCATTTTCTGTTTTTTTTTTTTAATTTATGGAAACTGCCCCCTACCCTAGCCCCCGCTGCTTACAGTCATGGTTCAGTGACAAAGCAATGGCCTCGTAACTGTGAGGCCCCAGGATCAAAACCGTGTCGATGTGCTATATTAGTGCCCTTTTGTGGGGCATTAATCCTCATTACTGTCATTTATGACTTAAGGTCGTAGGTCCCCTAGTTAATAAGCATAGTAGCATACACATGCTTTAGCAGTTTTATTTATTATTTCACATATAGCTCCGATTAGTCTCATTTGACGACGCCCCCTATCGTCAGAGTCCAGCAGCCTAACCGTGTGTTAGTCAATAGTCAATATTTCGATAATTTCACAAAATATATTTGCATTGACAGCTGATTGGCTATAGTTTGGGAGTGACGTCGAACTAGCTACGTTTGTGCTGGCTTTGGTCCAACGAGCGAAAATGAGACAACCGGAGCAATATGTTTGTGTTATGCATGACTAGTTTACATCAAAAAATAAATTCTATACATAGAAAGAATATGATGGCTTTGTTTGACAAAGTTCCCAGTTAGATAGAGCCTATGATTAATTTTTATGGAACATAGATTATACATCTCAAGGATACTAAAAAACAGAACAAAAATAAGTAACTTATTGTTGAAAAGAGGGATACGGAAGATAACATTTGGTGGATTTGTCAATGAAAATGACTACAAATTCAGTTTCAGTCTTTTTTTGCCTAAATAAAAAAAAATCCTGTCATTTTGTACAAGAGGGAAAAGAACAGGATAATGTCGGGAGCAGAATTACTCAAAGATTTAGTAACCTCGTATTTCTACTTACAACGCCCTCTCATATTCTAAATTGTATACATTTTTTTCCTCACTTTTTTTTTTTATATCGCTGCGATGTGCTCGGTTTTGAAATGAACACATTTGTATCTAGATTGAATCAAGATTTTGTAAAAAGTTTATTTGTCGTTGGTGACAAGAATAAGCAGTACTGCAAGCATTACACCTTTACATTAAAAACACATTAAAAAAATCATTGAAAATATCATAGAATAATATATTATACATGGTTATCCTATTGATGTTAATTATGCATTTAGGCGAGGCGTCAAAAATAAATATACGAGCCAGCGGCAGCTAACTGCACTTGTGCGTCCTGGCTGCATTTTTTAAATTAGCTCAGCCGGCTACCGCTGGCGGTAGGAAATGGCATTCAAAAGCATGCGCCGGCTGCCGCCTTTCGAATGGAAACCGAGCCTCAGATCCCAGCCTGGCGCAAGCCGGCTGGGCTAATAAGTGAAAAATAATTGTCCCAGCCAGGCTTCGGCCTTAATTGCAGCCTCGATGCGCCAATACGTGAGGCGGCAGCCTGCTGGTATCGATATTTTTGACGCCTCGCCTTAGCATAATATAGCTTTTCCTACATTTTTCTTTCTGTTTGTGTTCTGAATTGAAAAAAAGTATATCAACATCACATGCACATTATGTATGAAAATGTATTTGTGTGCAAAGAAATGGAACGATTATTATGTTTGTAAGGAATAGTACAGTCTAAAACAGCGCAAAATGACGATCAGTCGTTCGCAGATACTACTTGACATGTTGAGGGCGAAATGATTAATTGTACTTTATCCTTTACGCTTTATGTAAATGTAATTTGAAATGTAAAATGGATTCCGCAGTACGATCAGTATTGATTAAATAGAAATGATATATATCTTAAAAGAAATAAACATAACGGTAAGGGATGACTGATGAAATGATTTCCGCAAAAATTTGTAAGAAAATAAAAAGATGCAATGTGAAAGTCTTCAAGAGGAAATGGATTTTTTAATTTTTTAATTTGATCCAATAGGGTATAATTCAAATATTTCTGGATATTTTCAACACGACATGTTACTCATGAATCTCATTTTGTTCGCCCTTGAGAATAACTGATCGCAATAGTTGACAAGTTAATATCAAGTAAGTAAGATGCCTTTTATTTTCGATTAGAAGGTCTGCACATGGTTGACAGTAATGCTGAGTCTTCTCCTAGCATTATATCTATTTTGAAAAATGTATATTATGAATGTGTTTTCATCCTTTTTATAACTGAAAATCTTATAGCGAGCTCACTTCCTCCCCAGTGGTTTCATTATCCATGACATTATTTTCATTCAAATCAGCACACCAAATACCCTTTGAGCATTTCTGTTATTTACTTCATTTCGTAAGCGCCATTTGTTATGGTTGGTATGTTTTGCTTATTTAATTATTTTGTAGATTGAAAATACAATTGATCCTGTTGGTCTTTTATTTTGTCAATCAATATTATTCTTCTTCTTGTTTAGTAGAAATGTATTTTTCTTGTTTGCTTTCGGAGATGAAGTAGAAATGCCATCCACTCGGAGCACAGCTACTCTTAGCCCTTTAAATGTTGAGATTTCTTTCCTAACGTTTATCTATACAGACTGGAGATAGATAATATTCCGATGAATGTATATATATTCGATAAAGGGACGGAAAACTAATCTAGATTTAAAATAACAATGATATTTGTGATGACATGTTGATAATGAATGAAAATTGACATTGATGTTCAAAATTACTAGACTAATAAGCAAGCAAGTACTTTTGTACGGCTGATTGTCAAACATATAACGTTATCAATCTTCTGTACGGCCATGCATTATGGCTCAAGGCATGGGCACATAGAAGATTTTTTTCTGTTGGGGACCGGAGGGAAATTCAATGAACTATTGAAAATTTATTGCATTTTCTTTGTTTGTTTTTATTTGTGGGAACTGCCCTCTACCCTAGCCCCCGCTGCGTACAGTCATGGTTCAGTCATGGTCATGGGCCTCGTAACTGTGAGGCCCCAGGATCAAAACCGTGTCGATGTGCTATATTAGTGCCCTTTTGTGGGGCATTAATCCTCATTACTGTCATTTATGACGTAGGTCCCCTTCTTGATAAGCATAGTAGCATACACATGCTTTAGCAGTCACGCAAAACAAACACTGGCAAATTATTATTCAATAAAATATTAGAATGTTTACTATTATTTAGAACTATTAGGAATAAATCATTGTCAAAATAATTCCATAAATTGGGGTAAAAAAAAATATTCCAACTATATGAGCGACAGTGTACCTTGATGGCTTAGTATAAAACGTTTTTTCTCTTATCCTTTTTCTGAGAACTTTGCCTAAATTGCCATTTTTGTAGATGTACCTCCCTTCACCTACTTTGACTATGTTTTGGTGCCCCTTCTTCAAAATGTCATCTTCATTGTGCGCCCCCTCCATTTTTGAAACAGTTCAGTAGCCCCTAGCAAGAGTAGGTCATTATATAAATGATTGACGCGTTCATATGTAGTCCTAATTATAGGGTCGAGAAGATAATTTCCTTGTGATGAATTACATTTCTTTATAAAGACATTGAAACCACTGATTAGAAAGAAGTCTTTAAAAGGTGGTATTTAATCTAACTATCAATTTTGATTATGAAGATGCATACTTGGTTTAACTTCAATTCCTAATATTCACGCGAACTGCAAAGTCTATACTTTTTCTTTAAATCAAAGCATGTAGTCGAAAATGTAATTTAATATTTGAATCTCATAGATCCATCATTTCGTGTCCTATTATAATGCTATTTTCATCATACTTGAGAAAAGATGCCGAAAAGATAATTAGTTATCTCCAATTCTTTGCTTTCCTGATATAATCCCGAGTGACAATGATTGAAGAAGGGATCCTATAGACGGTTTGTCTGGATGTCTTCTTGCAAGTTAACGAATCAGATCTGCACCAGTTGCTGTCCTATAATATTACTATTATGAATCATTAATTAACTAATAATAGGCCCCTATCTCATCCTCTCTCACTCTCTCTCTCTTTCTCTGGCTGACTGTCTACCTCTCTCTCACTCTCAATTTCTTACTTTTTTTCTATTTCACCACCCATACACCCACGCACACGTTCTCTCTCTCTCTCTCTCTCTCTCTCAATCACTCCTATTCTCACTTTCTCTCTCACCCTCTGTTTCTCTTTGTCTTCATGCTCTGCAAGCGTGTAGCTAGGATTTTATTTTAGGGGGCGGTAATGAGCATCCCTAGGGGGGTGGGTGAATGGAGGGAGGAGTTTCGAAGCTTTGACGTTTCGTTAAATCATTATAGAGAAAGAAGGCGATTCGTTGTACCGTTCTCTACTTGTCTGAATTTAGTTTCCCTCCTTCCGCGCAAAGCGCGGAACTTTGACGTTTCGTTAAATTATTAGAGAAAGAAGACGATTGGTTGAACCGTTCTCGACTCTTAATCCTTGTATGATATCAGTCAACCCCCCCCCTCCCGCGCGAGGCGCGGAAGCTTTGACATTTCCTCACCATTCTGTAATAATGATCTACACGCCGCACGATAATCACCAATTTTTTATTGACTAGATGATTTTAGATGACTTATAGTAATATTATGTTTTGTATAATATTGACTGACTGGGGGCGATATGAGATTATTAACGAAAGTATAATCATATTATCTGAGTCACATTATCATCAAATAAAATATAAAAATGTGTTCACTGATATAAATAAGCCACATGCAAAAGACATCGGAGACTAAAACTGGGGATAGGGACATATTGAGAGAGAGAGAGAGAGAGAGAGAGAGATGTGGAAGAGGAAGGGGGGGGGGCAGTGAGGAAGGGAGAAAGATGAAATATTCATATCATATAATCAGCCCTTACATTCCTTGTCATTAGGGGGAGGTTACACAATGCAGTACATGTAGGTGTGTGATTGCCGATCTCATCGCACGTAGTAGTTTCACGTAATCAATGAGTTTGGTTAAAACCTCAAAAGTTTTAGATGATTACGCACGCTCACGCGACCACATCCCGGTATGCATTCGTAGTGTAATTGTGCAGGGGTTTGCCGTGAAACCTGTGAGAAAGTGTATATTATGTCTTCGATTTTAGGAAAAAATACTCCAAAACAGATAAGAAAATTGACACGAAAGGGGTAAGAAATATAACGACTTTATATCATGACCATTATTTGAACAATTGATGAAGAATAAGTTGATTTTTTGGTATGTTTTAGTAGGATATCTCCGCGCCAGAGTTACGGGTCAAAATGGATACGAAAGTAGAGGTCTAGATCTACACTAGCTTGTTGGGTGCGGGAATGGGAGATTAGACCGGTGTGTTGGCTCAGTCAGTAGAGCGTCCGCCTCACAACCGGGAGGTCGTGGGTTTGAACCCCGGCCGCGTCATACCAAAAGACGTTAAAAGACGGGAGTTGCTGCTACCTCGTTTGGCAACGTCGATCTGGCGCTGCTCAGTGGCTGCCGGGCTCACGACCAATTGGGCGAAAAGAATTTCCATTTTTGGTTTAAAATTTGGACTGGACTTTAAATGATTATATTATTTATTATGAAGACATCCTAGGTTTTGTTTAGGTCACTCTTCAGGCAGGGGTATTGGTGCCAAATAAGACTAGGCGATATCAATATAATTTTTCATATTATCACCTAGCCCTGAGACTGAAGGGCAAGTCACACTGGCAGTCGCATAAGTCACTCAAAGTCAAACATGGAATCGAATGCGTGGGACAAGCTGGGCCAACATAGTACGTAGAAGTAAGTCCTAAGGTAATTAGTAGATGAATACTTCAATTGAAATTTATGTCAGAAGGAACATTTATAATACAGCTACTTCTATGGAAACAAATGACGGCGCTAGTATGTTAAGGTATCCATAATATAGCCTACTAAAACAGACCCCAAATTTCGGTAAATATGTAATCAAATGTCCAAATAAAGATAATGATTTAAAAGGCGTTATGTTTCTTACCTGTTTCGTGTCAATTTTGTTGTATTTGGGGGAGTATTTTTTGGAAAAACATTGATTTTAATATGCACTTTTTCAAAGGTTTCACGCCAAACCGCTGCACAATATAAATGCATACTGATGGTGGATTGCGTGCGGGCGCGCGCCTGTGTGAAGTAATCTACCGTAATGAGGATCTGGGACAAAAGATAGTTGCCAATTTAAGTATATCGAAAATGTATTAAATAAATTGAATGGTCTTGATTACAGAGTGGTCTTATTCGTTATTACTATGTTGATGGGGGAGACAGAGAGAAGGAAAAAAGGGAAAGGGGAAGAGAATGTAAAAGGAAAGAAAGAAGAGGAAAAAGAAGAAAAGAGGAAAAACGGGGGCGAAGGGCTCTTGCCTCCTCCCCCCCCCCTCCGCCAAAAAATAAATAAGGGAAAGGGAAAAAGAATATAAAAGGAAAGAAAGAAGAGGAAAAAGAAGAAAAGAGGGAAACGGGGCGAAGGGCTCTCTCCTCCCCTCCCCCGCCCAAAAAATAAATAAGAGAGAGAAGGGAAAGGGAAAAAAGAATGTAAAAGGAAAGAACGAAGAGGAAGAAGAAGAAAAGAGGTAAACGGGGGCGAAGGGCTCTTGCCTCCTACCCCCCCCCCCCCGCCAAAAAATAAATAAGAGTGAGAGACAGACAGAAGGGAAAGGGAAAAAGAATATAAAAATAAATAAGAAGAGGAAGAAGAATCAGAAGAAAAGAGGCAAACGGGTGAGGGGCGAAGGGCTCTCCCCCCTGCCAAAAAGTAAATAAGAAGAGAGAGAAGGGAAAGGTAAAGGGAAAGAGAAGATAAATGAAAAGTGACATTGCCCTGATTTTTTTTTTTTTTTTTTTTTTTTGGGGGGGGGGGGTCGATCTTTATTAAAAAAGAGAAGAAAAAAAAAATATAATTACCATCGGACACATTGCCCTAAAATCGCACATTTTGTGTGATTTATGTACAAAACATATGGAAGTACCATTTATTCTAAAAAAAAAGAGAGAAACATTGAACATTGAAACACTTGAATATGACTAATATATTATTTATGGGTTAAATTATGCATGATAATTATATGGTGTATGTCATAAATATACGAATTATTTCGTCAACTTAGTCAGCACCATAGCTATATATTCAAATGCAGGCGCGAAGCTAGGATCTTATTTTAGGGGGCGGTAGTGCATGAGCAAGCGAATCACTTAAAGAGCTTAATTAGGAGGGGTGGGTGATAGGACCCCCGCGCGAAGCGCGGAAGCTTAGACGTTTCCTTAAATTATTAGGAAAAGAAGACGAATTATTGTTCCGTTCTCGACTGTTAATCCTTGTCTGAATTCACTTTCTCCCCCTCCCGCGCACAGTGCGGAAGCTTTGACGTTTCATTTAAATTATGAGAAAAAGCAGACGATTCGGTGTACTGTTCTCGGCTCTTAATCCGTATCTGAATTTAGTTCTCCCCCTCCCTATTGGCGTTTCATTAAAATATAGAGAAAGGAAGACGATTCGTCGTACCGTTGTTGACTCTTAATCCTTGTTTGAATTTAGTTTCCCCTAAAATTTTAAACCTCGGATATCTTTAGCTGATATTATGGGAAAGTGAAACTAAGAGAAAATACAAGTATTGTAGTTGTAGTCACTCTCGAAGTCGTCACAGCGGATAAAAAGTCACAGTTCGTAGGGGAAAAAAACAATATACATCTCACCGACTTCAAACTTCTGCATTGATATAGTAGACAAGGATCGAGCAAGAATACCGACACAGCTCACCCGACAGAGCAACATACCCCGGTGGGGTCACTCAATGTGACTTCCGGACTGCATGACCGTTACAAAAATCGCGGAAAAGGGGTCAATTTCAAGCAATGTCCGCGGACAAAATATTCCTCGAAATATAGAAAATAGGGCAGCACAGGTGTCCTCGAAATTGATAAATAGGGGTCAAAAAAAGGGAAAAGAGAAAACCAAGAAGAGAAATTATCGGAGCCGCTGATGATGGCAGAATCCGGATCACAGT
>JAVYIG010004652.1:0-62030 GCA_035222895.1 Strongylocentrotus droebachiensis
TTAAAAAGATGCCAGGAAACCACATCACATACGGTGGTTCCAAATAAACACCCCCAAAAAAATCGGCTCGCCGCTTCGCGGCTCGTGGACGATGCTCTGCATCGTCACTATTTTGGTCAAACCCCCCCCCCCCCTTAGCAAAAAGCTAGATCCGCCCCTGGTCAGTGCAAACTTGTTTCCTCGTAGCTAAAATTAAAATAAGAGTTATGTTGTGTGATCAGTGAACACGCTTTCATATTTTCACAATATTCAATGATCGTTGTCGCTGTTGAAATCGAGTCGAAAGTGATGAAATTGTAAATATTAAACTTTGTATGTTCTATAGCTCCGTCTCAAGGCTGATATTACTCCAGCTTTCAAACAATGTTTCTTGACTACAATAGACCGATTTGCTATTCCCGTTTGGAAATTATATATCAGAACTGCATATTCTGAGATTTTTATGGTCGCAGCTCCCATGGAATGGCCTTAGGCGCTATTTGAAATATTTGAAATTTACCGGGAGCACCGGTAGATTTTGATTATTCAATTTCCTCGAAAGCAGAAGTGTTTTAGGGGCTACTGTATAAAGATGTGATTAAACAAACTGTTATGAGCATATATGTATGATGTAAGCTGTTTGTTATATACCAGTTGAGGTATATCCTTCCCTTTTACTCATGACAGGGGAATGTTCATTGATTCTGTGTACAACAGTGTTTGGTTCAAGAGCAGGGTATCCGAGATCAAGATAAGACTCCATAGTCAATCTTGAACATGTCTAAAACTTTCAATGTGGTTGGTAAAAATGTGTGGGACCAAATACATGTAAATTACTATTGTAATTCCTGATAAAAATGTACTTATGTTCTGTTGAACACATTAGATATAATGACAAATATTTTTCTGGAAAATAGAAGTGCTCTCTTCATCACAAATATGTATCTCTGTTTTAAATCTTAGGTTGCAAAATCAAGAGCTATGGTATCTTCATGTACTGCTAGTTCATGACATATGGACTTGTATTGTCCATCTCTTCAAGTTGAAAAGGTAAGGAGTATCAATTACCATAATTGGTCTTATCAGCATGTTCTGTGCCTGCCATTGTTGTCATACCTCTACAGCAGTCATTAACAAAGAAAAGACATTAGTCAGTACATTTTTCATAATGCTTGTAAGAAGTCTAAAACCCATCTTACCCATTCTGTTGTATAAAACGTACACAAATGGTTATGAAAGGATTTTTCTTCTCCAAAGCAAACAATCATTTATCTTCTGTAACTAAAACTATTTTTCTCTCAATTTTTTTAAGGAAAATTTTGTATTCTTCTACTTTATTTATTTAGCAATTAAAGTATTTGAAATAATCATGAAAACAGACGTTGAAAAGTTGAAAAATTGCACTAGTATTTACTAATTGATTCATTTATTACATAACTTTAAATTCTGATTCTAGACTGCAGAGCCTGAATTACCTGCAACGTTGTGCTTCCTATGAAACATCAGCCAGCCTACAGATAGAAGCTCCCTTTTCCAGCTTTAAGCAAGAGGAACCACAATGAGATACAGATATTGGTATCATGGACTGGTCACTTTTACAACCAACACTACTTGTAAAATAAGATTTACAAATTAATTCCTAAGCTAATAAAAATGCTCTAGTAAAGGTACTAAAATGTTGACATCGAGTATGAACTTTTTGGTTTGATAAAATGTTAACATAAAATATTTGAAAGGAAGTAAACGTTTTAATGATACTTTCAAGATTTCCTATATTTTAAACAGAATTTTAGAATCTTGCAGAAGAAAAGAAAAGAAATTAAAAGTTATTATACTGTCATGGAGGTTATTGTTACCAAACTCACATTACATAGATAATTCTGTTCATGGAAATAAATCTCAAAACATCAAATTGGAATTTTTGAATTAGCAACTCATCTGAGCAGCAGTTTGCTGACCTATTTGGAACTCTTCCTAGGGGCACTTCTTGCATGACTATGTCTCGATAATTACCTGTTGGTGCTTAAAGTGCTATTGTAGCAATTGCACAATAACAAATACAAAATAAACAACAGAACATTGTTATTGAGTGACAACAGATTTGTCCTGCAGGAAATATATTAACTCTGACGTATGTTGTCCTTATAATTTTTTGTCAAAGCTGATAGAAAAGAATTTATGATTAATTTCAGAAAGACAAACTAATTGTATCAAGAAAATCCCATTCTCACCGACTGCGTGACCTTACATGAGATGGGGGTGCACTGGAATCATGGAGGGACTGGGGTTACTGCACTTACTAGATGGATGGAGTAGGAATGAATAAAGACCATCGATTAGAATGAGGGGTTGGGATTATGTACTTTGATCTTTATCTTATATTCTCCTATCCTTTCTCGCTCTTTTCTTTTTCTCTCTTTATGTTTTATTATTCTCCTGTTTGATGAGGACGGGGGGAGACGTGTATAAATAATGATAATTATGTTTTGTTTACCTAGGGAAGCCATAAACACTTCATAGTATAAGTATCAAATCCTGCTACATATTTTGATATTGATGTTATGGTCTATACATGTGTCGTGATCTAGTGGTACATGACCGGACGGTGATTTAGATCACATGGTTCGCGGTTCGAGTCCTATTCAGGTACTATTGTCTTTTGGCAAGATATTAATCTGCATTTGCCACTCGCCACCGAGGTGTAGTACATGAAGGCTTTTGGCAGCTGGGCAAAAAGGTAGGGTAAATAGTACTTTGTAGGTGCTTTGAGTATCCAACGTAATGGATAAATGCGTAATATAATGGCAGCTATTAATGCAATTAAGTTATTATCTTTTGTAATTAATGTTAGGAATTCAGTACAATGTGTAATGACAAACTCTGGTCAACTCTTCTGGATATGCAGGGTATAATCATGTTCGATCTACCATTTCGCTATATCAATTATCAATCTTGAGTAAAGACTGGAATATCTGAAGCCCAAGCAGAATATGGAACAACATTATACGTCATAAATGTTTTTTCCATGGAGTAGGCCTGCAACAAAAAAAAACAAAAAAATTGAGGCCAAATCGTTCTGTCTTTTTATGTGACTTCTATTGTGGGAACGAAAACCAGGACATGTTTGCATGATTGACACTATAATGTTCTTTTGATAGAATTACATTAAAATGAAAGATGAAGATAAATCAGCGGTGTATCTCTTTTTGATGTAAGACTCTGTTCACATTCCACCATACCTTCGCTCTTCAACGATTTAATCATATTAATACAATTCTACTTTTACAGCGCATAACACTGGAATGTCTCTGTGAATGTAATACTAACACAATTAATTATACTAGTAGGAAAAAAGGCACATGAGATTTGTAAAGAAATAATCCGGCTTAGCCATCATAAATGTCATAGATACAACGCACTAAGAATAAGGGTGCGATTCTACTACAATAGCAGCACCCTCTGCCAAATACGCGTAAGTATGTGGCAGGGACTGCAGCTATTGTAGCAGAATCGCACCCTTATTTTTCAGTAAGTAGTGCTAAGGAGTGGGAACGAAAACCTGCACCAAAATAAAAATGATAACCAATCATTCTATCTCTTTATGGGACTTCTATTGTGGGAACGAAAACCTGCATATGTATGCACTTTCGACACCATACTGTTTTTTGATCGAATTACATTAAAGCGAAACATGACTATATAAATCAACGATTTATCTCCCTTTTATGTAAGATCCTGTTAGCGTTAAACCATACCAAATTTAATTTTGATTGATTTTAGAAGCCTTTGGTATATATGTGTGCGCTGACAGACAGTTTTCTACGGGTTTGTAAAAAAAGCGTAAAAACGCGTCATATGACGTACGAAAACCAAAGTTTGTCGACAAACCTCCTTTGTGAATTCGGGCCTCTGAGTGAGAACATCGGACTGATTTACTAATCTCAACTAAGAATGTCAATATCAGTAACTATAAATGTGTAAGAAATACTGCAAATAGTTCATCAATAAACCCTTAACCTTTAAAACGCATCAAAAGGAAACTTATTTAAATTTGAAAGTGGGGCTCGCCACAATTGATTGGACAAATACCTTAGCCAAATATTCACAAATTCTATACAAAATTGAGAGGAAAAATAGGTGATCAGGTTTTCAGATTGTTCTACCTGTTATAATGGCTTTGATTACGCGAGCATCTCATGTGGGTTTTAGATGAAAGAGAATAAAATAAAATTGCATCAACTTTCGTTTTATGTACTTTTTAGAAGAAATATCATATTGATAACGTAAATTCTGTGCCCAGTTCTGTTTTTCATTTACATATTTCTAAATAATCCCACCCAATAGCGATTTTAGAGGGGGAGCTTGAGGACTCGAGCCTTCGCACACAAAACTGATTTTACGAAATAAATAAATTAAATGAGGTACGTGTAGAAACTGATTGTAAGATTCTCCCCCCCCCCCAAAAAAAAAAAAAGATTTAAAATGTTTGCAGAATAGTTATGAGAAATATATATAAACTAGTTAAAATCAGTAGGTGCACTAGCGTGTCATATACAGTTAAAACAATATTAGATAGTCCAAGAAGTAATAATATGCACTTATGTATTAGGTTTTTAAAACTTTTGAAATTCGCTTTCCAGTGCCTAGGATATCAGTGTCGTCCCAGGCATCAAATTTATGTGTTTGTTATTATCACCTAAAAGCTCGTACCTAGATTCACTGCCTTTGTCCTTTTCACCTCACCGTCTCATAGTACGTACATGAATGAAGAATTGGTCGCCCACAATAAAAGATCAAGGGGTTTGGGAACAGAACGGGTATTCCCCCACGTAGCACCCAAACTATGTAGAATCGTGACATCAACCAATTTAAATTGAGGTAAGGCCTAGGTGCTTTTTGACAGTGGATGGCGACTTCTAAACATTTCTAAAAAGTTCTGTAATGCGGTGGTGATACAGTAACACCATTTAAATACGATAGAATGAACATTTTGAAATTAAAAAATAATTATTCAATATTTGGATTCTGCTTGCTCGTCTTCTTACACCAGTCCTTTTCTGTATTAAGACATAATACTTTTTATCTGAAGCCTGGCTTACAAGGTTTGGGAATTTTAGACCAGCAATATATAGGATTCATCATCCCTGGATCAATACCACACTGCCACTATGTCAGAGCTAAACCCTAGTGGTTGCTGCTATTGCACTATTAGGGAGTAAATAGTGTGATTTAACTCTACACGCATCAACAATTTGATCCAAAGTATGAGAATCAGCTTAAACCTAAATGTATACACAAATACCTTTCTCCTCACCTGGAAAGGGTTATGAAAAATAAACCACAATGAAAATTTAAGTCTGTGCAAGGAACAGAAATAGCCATTATTCATTGACGGATAAATGGTGTGATTTGAACTCTACATATTGCAAGACTTATGGCAGAGGTGTGTGTAAGGTTCAAGGTGAACAAAAAGTGAAATTAATTAGGCCAACCGCGTGATTTACCAGCTACACATGTAGGGGAAAGATGGCGTCTATCACGTAAACAATTCGAGATTACTTTTATCTTGCATGTACACAAGATTTAGGGTTAAAAGAGACCATGTGAATATATGACATGAACTTTCATTTTTGCAGTGAAGAAAAAACATTTGATACCATTCTGTTCAATTAACACCAGTATATTAATATTAAAGTCAGCTCATTCAATGACTCAATGTGACACCCTAAGATAGGGGTCATAGTTTGATAATTAAACGATTTGCCTTTTGTAAAGATAATTGAAATGTTTTTAAAAGCTAAAGAATCACACTTGGGTCGTTTATTTGTTTTTAGAATATGACTGCAAAAATTAAACTGAAATTTGATGCTGCTACAGCTTTTGTGTTCAAGTAGCATCATTGGTCGGATGTGGTATTAAAATGATGATAATTGGTCTCCCGTGGTATTGGAATATCATGATTGGTCGAAGGTGGTTTCAAGAAATCATGACTAATCGACTTTGGTGTGAACATTTCTTAATTGATCGACTTTGGCGTTAAAATAGCATAATTGGTTAGCTTTGGTGTGAAATAACATCATTTGTCAACAAAGGCAGTGTAAATAGGTTTACTTATCATAAATCTTCTTATCAACGCAGTGGTGAACATCGAAAGACTTTTCGCCAATTATATTTACGAAGATACAATGTTGGTGTAGTGGTAATCTCTCTGTTTTCACCAACAAATCGACAAATGAAGGACCCAGGTTTATATCTGAGTCACATCAGACTATAAATAATGAGATCTGTATTATACACACGCCACACACAAACACACACATTTTCCATCAACATTATAATATTCTTTAATCTTGACAGTTTTTAAACTGACACATAACTGACCAACTCCATTTTTATAGATTCATTTTTGTTATTTGTACTTTCTGTATTATTGGGGGCTGACGGGATGGTTGAGAAATACTTATCTTCTTATATTATGGCTTCTTCTGAAGTTTCAATGCAGTTATCTATTGTAGCCAAATGATAAAGAGTGATTTGGGAGTCATGATACAGTACATAAAACTTTTTTATATTCAAGGAATATTCACGAACTACTGCTATTCTTTTTCTGGAATTTATCTAAAATGTGTTGGTAACTGCCGTTGCAGAGAAAGGACTATTCAAATCAAATCCTTGAAATCGTATGTGTGATAAGCTCGGTTCTACGAACCTCGATCGTGGTCTCTTCAATATTTCAAAATCGCGCAGAAGTGGACATAATGTATGCAATTTAAATGTTTTTTCGTTGGCATTGTGTAATTGTTATTTTAACATTGCAACTTGAATGTGTTTCATGTGTTTTTTTCCTTTTTTTTCATTGTAAACTGAATGTAATTGAGCCTACGGTGTGCCCTTCATTATGGTGATTAGATATCTAGAAAATAACGTTATCTAAAACTGCTTAAATGTTGTCGCCTTCTTAACATAAAGAGTTTTTTTTTACAAGCATCCAAACAATACAAGTACCGTGGGAATCCTAACAGAGCTGTTTGTCATGACGTGCCTCTGATGCTATCGCTCTTAAATTGTCGGGTACGCATACTTGCCAGGGGAGTCTCAACATTGTGTTGATGGCCTTGGTTATCCGATCAAAAGAGTAAGTTCAATAACTTCAGAGAGACAACCCACCAAAATAGTGTTGTTCATACAGGGGACCACTGTGCAGTACATAGTGTGGGCTCTTGTCTCAAAATCATTTATGTTTCTTTAATGAATACACATTGATCAGAAACCTGTTGTTTGTAGTACGAAATGTAATTTAGAATTTGGGTTAGGATTCGGGTTACGTCTAGGGTTTATAATTTAGGGTTGAAAATAAAGTTGAGTTTTGGTCATGCGAATGCATTCTGAAAGTAACGGTGTAGAATCGATCAGAAAAAGTTGATCATGTAACATATATATATTGGTATATACTGCAAGGTTCCGGAATCATCCAAATTAAAATAAATTTGGCCCAGTCTTGATAAAAGTAACAAGCACTCTACACAAAAAGGTGTATATGGGACTACAAAGATGAGGTCCTCATTCTTAGGTTGTTACATGTCATATTTAGAATATAGAGGCATTTGAAGACGCCATGCTTTCATAGTTCAGGTAATATTTTTTCTCGGTCTTTTTCTACACTTGCATTTTGGCAATTAAAACGCTCACAAATGATTTTGAACCTCTCCCCAGAACTTAGCCTTAGGATTTAGTTTGGGCTTCAAAGTAAGAATAACATTTTAAATTATATATACACGTTATATATGTCGATCTTATTTACTGGGTGTAAGCCACAAATATGTTCAAACTTTGAAATTTCTCCCAGGAAGCATTACATTTATATTAACAAAAATTATATATATGCACGGTATTTAAAAAATGAAATGCAATGGGGAATAGCAACAGAAATACGTTTCACAGAAGTTTGTTGCAAAACAGTCATTGCGATCGAAATATGATAGAGTAGCATTAACTAAATATTTTACTTTTTTAATCATTTCACTACGAGCTGCGAGAAGCTTGCATTTAAATCTTCACCTATCATCCTGCAATTTAAATGCTCGCATCCGCACTATACATTATAGAGCACGGGCGGCGGAGCTCATTACAAAGTGGGGGTAGCACCAAAGAAACAGGGCACTTTCTGGGGGGAACGGGGGCACCGAAGGAAATCTCAAAGCAGAAATATACAACTATAAGACATTGGTTGATACTCCTACATTCTCATGACTGTGATTAAATTATCGGGGATGACATCAATATTTGTTTATCTCTTTAGATGATGCAAGACACTGCTTAAGCATCATACTTTACAGTTGGATGTGATGGTCTGAATATTACCAAAAAAAATAGATTTGTGAGGTCTCAGTGCGAAATTACAACTCATAAAGAAGAAGATATATCATCCTTATGTGGTTTTAAGCACAATCTAATCATGAGAGACTGATCAGACCTTTCATACGAAACATAATTATATCAACTTAGAGTGCGAACGAGTTTGGGGTGAAATTAAATAAAAAGTTGCTCTAATTCCTCGCTTCAAATTAGGAGCATATTTTATGGTGAACGGAAAAACGGGCAGTTATCCAAAGAGAAAATGGGCACGCGTCAAAGTAAAAAAGTAAATCATCAGAGATGGAAGCGGCACTTATTAAAAAGGTTAACGGAGGTATCTCTCAATATTTGAATTATGGCACTCACGGGAGGCGAAAGGGGGCACTCATAAGAATAAAAAGGGGGCATACAAAAGAAAAGAGGCACTTGTCAAAATATAAGGGGCACCTCTCGGATTTGAAAACAGGGACTTATAAGAGGTGGGTAGGCACTTATCGTAGATGGTAAGGGGGCACTTCTTGAACCTGAAAGGGGCACTCATTACCATGGAAAATAGGCACTTGTTGAATGTAACGGAGCATCTATCATATTTTAAATAGAGGCATTAATCAGAGGTGTGAGAAGGGGCATGTATGGCAAGGGAAAGGGGATGTTATTGAAAAGAAAAGGGGCCTTTATCAAAAGGAAAAGGGACATTTATTACAAAGGAAAAGTGCACAAGTTAAAGTAAAATGGGCACCTCCTATTATGAATAGCGACCCTCTTCTCCTATTATGAATAGCGACACTCCTTTCGTATTATGAATAGCGACCCTCTTCGCCTATTATGAATAGCGACCCTCCTTTCGTATTATGAATAGCGACCCTCTTATCCTAGTATGAATAGCGACCCTCATTTTGTATTATGAATAGCGACCCTCTACTACTATTATGAATAGCGACCCTCATTTCGTATTATGAATAAGCGACCCTCTATACAATGGGTTACAATATGACAACCAATTAAGTAGCCACTTTCTCCTTCTACCTCTTATAGATAAATAATATAATAGATCTAGCTTTATACTAGTTACTTTTAAAGTTACCTTTTGTCCCTTTTGCAGCCAACATCAAATTCTGTAGAACTTTGCAGGAATTAGGAATATGCCATGTATGTCCTATCTGTGAAATGTAAACGTTACCAGTGTCCTAATATTCAAATTATGCAAGGAACCCGTTTACTTGCTAGACTTCACTGTCAGACACTATTGAGTGACTGACTGGCTTTTGTTATTTTTTGGCAAACATAAAATGAGCTGTAAAGGATACATGAGCATTTGTCTATACATCAATAACCAACTTCTTGTAATGGCCAAAATTAAACTGATTGGACCTTTGTGCAGCATAAAACGTACGACCAGTCGGTACAATAATCTGAAAATCAGACTATTATTTTAATACTGGCTCTATAGCTCTGAATTCGATTCGACAATAGTCGTTATTTTCCCACTTAAAGACAATTTCACCCCCCACCCCTTTTAGGGAAGTTCTACATTAGTATTATCTTTCAAATGCCGTTGGAATTTAACCTTTTCATTTTTTGGCCCCTGCAAATGAGACACAGTACCTTTAATGTCATAGTTGCCCTTGTTACGCTGTAGATATCAATATTCCTGTTTAATGAACCATATACTTACAGTACAAAGTAAAGTCAAATTCAAGATTCAACTGAATTGTGCCTGTGATACTGTTTTCTATGGCCTATGAGTACCAAGTAGTACTAAAGTAAATGAGGTCAACAAATTAACATATTTCTTGAACGATAGGCTATTGATAAAATACATATTATTTAGCTCTTATCCAATCAGAGTGCCGCCTAGGGTGCTCATTTCGTCTTCAAATGATGAAAAGGAGGCGGAGCCTAATCCCATTCGAGTAATGATTTCCGCGCGTGCAGCTTTCCGCCTACAATATATATTTACAAGGTTTTGGTTTATCCGTACACATTTGATTAAAGATTATATGTGCGCGCGTTTTTGTGTGCGTGCGTACTTTTGTGTGCGTGTATTTATGATATGCATCTCCAGTTTCACTTTATTAGTGAGATTGATGCCCCAGTGATAATTAGCTCTTTTTGGCAGGAATTTCAATCCAAGTTGTGTCTCTACACATTCAACTTGATTCATTATATTTTCATTGGTAAGTCCTGATCTAAATGAGTACTAAGCTCAGTTCGATACATTATAATTGTGCTTAGTTTGTTTGTTAAACATTTAGCTCAACATAAACAGTGTATATTTTGAAAATTAGACCCAATTACATTTAGACAATCAGCTTAGAGCAATCACAATGCCATAATCTTGCTCAGGGGAATCTGGTTCGGATTGGTAGGCAAATGTAATATTTGAACACTTCGAAAGAGAATGCACAAGTCAGTTTTTATTTTCTTGGGTTCATTTATAATATATATTTCCGATCGTGTTTCATGTGAATGAGTGTGCATGTGCCAGTGCCTGTGTGTGTTTGTGTGCGTGTGTGTGTATGTGTATGAAGGCGTAGATATTTATTTTAATATTTCTACTAATTATGTATATATCATTAAAACCGTTGAAATAAATACCCTAGTGAGTTCAGTTCACTATAATTACTATACTACGAATCATTAAAGAATCTTGAATGCACTATCTGACGAAAGAAAATGAAACCTGTAATAGTGAATTTAACACTCTGGGATATTTTTATTTCAACTGTTTTAATTGTTATTTATATATTACCGGAAGGAGAATTTTCCAAATGATATAGCCTATATATGTGTGTATGTGTGTAAGTGTACGTGAGTATATACTATGTCAGAGTTGAGAATTCTCGCACTTGTATATATATATTATATAAAGTATACTAGCAGGACCCGCGGAAATCGGCGGGATTGTAGAGGGGGGCGGGGGGGGGGGGTGTAAATAGATATATGGAGACTGTCTAAATTAAAACCACCAAGTACTTTATTTGCCATTTATAAAAAAAAAAACCCGATCCAACTCTAACGGTAGTTATTCTTTAAGCCTCTTTCACACTGGAACTGCGTAGAGTTGCGTAGCCTGTGGCGTACCGACTACGCAGAAATTAGGCTGCGTATTAATGGAAAAAATGTTGCTTCACTGTAGTCCCTGCGTAGGTTATGCGTAGGCTGGCTAACATGTTTGATTATGGTTGCTTACAGTTGCTTACTGTGTGGAAAGCTTTTACTGCTTTGTCGATCTGGCGTAGGGTAGCGTACTGTTGCGTAGACATGACGTACAGTAGCATAGTGTTGCGTAAATAGGCGTACTTTCTGCGTCAAGTTTCTACGCCGAAAGTACGCGAAAAAAATTAAACATGTTAAATCGTTTGCGTCCATCTTGCGTACCCATTTGCGTCCCTCAGCATATGGTAACGTAGGCCAGTGTAGTTGGGAGGCAACACTACGCAACTCTACGTGTGGACCCCACGCCAATTAGTGACCTGCCTGTGTCCCAAATAAAGTACGGAACATATCTCATCTGACCCTAATTAAATGCCTAAAACACCTGAGCTCTCGGGGGTTTATGGCCCTTGAAACCCGTGGACCCCACGCCTATATAAACTCAACTCGTTGCGATCTAACTGATCCTCCCCCCCCCCCACTTTGAAAAACGTTTATTGGAACCTGTATGTAACATGTAAGAATGGTGCATGGTGATGCAGATTTTTTTCGGCACCCCCCCCCCCCCCAAACGATTTTAATCATTACGCAACTGAATGTTTTGCAATGCATGAAGTCACACTTCTGCCTGGTTGATATTGAACTATTAATATGTAAATGTACAATTCATAACCTTATTTAATGCTTTTTTTGTAATTTACTGTACATATAAGACAATATTAGTCTCCGATGGCTGAGTAGACGTAGAGTCGTAAAGATCTAAAGCTGTATAGGTGTACACAATTATGGCACTTCGGCCCGCACGCTGTTGTGTTGACGGGTTCCTCGATGGATGGATAGACGTATGTGTAGTTGTATAGTTTGCGGGTGCGCCATGTGAGAGAGAGGGGGGATTGAGGAGTCCTGAAAAGGACTCTCGGTAATCTTTCTTGAGGGTTTGTTAGTCCTGAAAAGGACTGTTAGTATAGTCTTGAAAATCCCCAATCCTCCCTCTCTCTCTCACATGGTGCACCCGCAAGCCTACTGTATATATACATCACCATGCAAGCCGACACTTACAAGCAGCATAAAGTATGGATAGATTATTCACAAATCGATCAAATAATAATGACGAATTCTTTACTGGTCAAATTCCGATTTTCCAGGATTAAGAAAGCTTTTCCGCGTTTTTTGGTTTGATTTAATACCGGAGTGTTGGCTCAGTCAGTAGAGCGTCCGCCTCACAACCGGGAGGTCGTGAGTTCGAACCCCGGCCGCGTCATACCAAAAGACGTTAAAAGATGGGAGTTGCTGCTACCTTGTTTGGCGTTCAACAATAAGGGATAGAGCAACGTCGATATGGCGCTGCTCAGTGGCTGCCGGGCTCACGATCAATTAGGCAAAAAGAATTTCCGTTTCGGTTTAATAAAATTTGAAGTGGACTTAAAAAGATTATTA
Source organism: Strongylocentrotus droebachiensis (assembly GCA_035222895.1). Lineage (NCBI taxonomy): Eukaryota > Metazoa > Echinodermata > Echinoidea > Camarodonta > Strongylocentrotidae > Strongylocentrotus > Strongylocentrotus droebachiensis. The sequence continues at coordinate 12,928 of JAVYIG010004652.1, forward strand.
TTTATTATTATTATTATGTAAATAAATCCAAAATCAAGACTTACCGTGCACCACAATCTCTTGAATACAATCAGGTGATTACACCAATATTTTAAACACTAAATCAAAACTATTTTAATCTTTGTTGGTTGAATTAAAATCTTCTGAACCAAATGTATAGTACTTGGGCAGCACAAACTGGAATTGTGAAAATCCCATCTGCAATTATGTGCTAATTCTGCCACGGAGATGAAAATACTTTCCATTTGTATTGTCCTGAAGTAATTACTCTGGCGTAGAATAAAACGTTTGATCTTTACTGTTTATGATTTGTGCATCGATTTCAATAAACGATAATAAGGAATGGATTTGACATTCATAACGAAAATATGATTCTTACTATCGTCATCATACTGTTCACTCAATATACAATTTATAAGGTGTTTGTTTTAAGTAATTACAATTTAAAAAAACTTAATTCAGTTGTTATTTTTCTAGAATTTAAGAGACCTCATAGATAATTTGGAACACCTCGTAAAGAGAAAACAAATTAACATCTCAAAGAAAAAGCTGGCAAGATTAACCAAATTTACGAGTATGAAATGATGTTAAAACATGTATAATCATAAACATTTCGTTAACTTGTTCATTTATGTAAACTGTGTAATATGTAAGCAATGAAAATCTCGTAAGGGGGTTGAAATACATTGTAAAATTATTAACCTCTTTAATACGAAATAAATAAATGCAGATAAACAGATACACACCAAACAGAAAACGAAAGTAGATCTGGCAGTGTACGTAGGCAGAATGGGTATGAATAAATTATGTTAATGAAAACTAGGGACTATGGTGGTAGTCGTTCATGCACCACCTGGTCATCGGTTGTTATTCCACCAGTCGTCAGGAGTTTCGGCCCGTAATGAACGATACCCCTCTTTTTTAATGAAGTGTCTAATTTACAGAATAACAAAATGAGGAAGGAGTGTAAATAAAATCGTGAGAACACCTCAGCACAGCTTGTTTTTCTTTCTTAAAAAAAGAAGGGTCGAAATAAGAAGGAAAGATAAAAAGATTTTTAGGCCGGATTTGAATTTTGAACGAAACCGTTCCAGTAGGGTAAACATGGACCAAACGGGAACAAAAGAGAGTTGAAAGTGAGTGGGTGGATATGAAAGGCAAACCAGGAGAATTGCCTCATTGACCATTATGACTAGGATGACCAAAAAACAAGAGCATTGTTTCAAGAAATCGTGGGAAGTACGAAGTCGCCGATTTCCCACCGAACGCGTGTATACAATTGAAAAGCGCTTCAAAGGGCTGGGTATGCGAATGTGTAAGAACCATGGTTCCGTGAATGTTGCTCAGCTGTTGCAAACGATAAATCATCTCTACTGAAGCGACATAAATTGATTCAATGCGATAAATAGCAACTGGAGTCAATAGTCAATCTACCATGGAAACATATTATAGATTTTGTGTAAAGATGATGGAGTGAGTTTCAGTTTGAGCTTCGGTTAAATATTGTTTACACGCGTGTGTGTGTGTACAGGTGCATTTATTTTATTTATATATATAACAAATCACACTAAGTATTACGCTAAGACTCCGCGGGGGGGGGGGGGGCATGACGTCTCCGCGAGCCTTGTTGGTGCAGCTATCTCCTCCTGAACCCTCCACTCGGGGTACCGGTGCCCGGTGCCATCGTCCGTGGGAGAGTCTACTCCGTGCGATTGGCTATACTCCGCCCGAGGTCCTCCGTGTCGACGTCCCGGGCGAAAACAGACGCGATATGCATAATGCATGATATGCGTGACGACAGAGATACCTCATGCATATTCAACATTACATCCGTATGAAAGAGACACACGACAGATGACCATCAACTCGCCTCATAAGGCGTAGCAAATTTATGATGCAACGGGTCGGGCTTACACCCGAGTAAAGCATCTTGCCATAGGATATGCTTTGTAGTAGCTGCACAAGCCAGGGAGATACACGGAGCTTCCCGTCGACGTCCAAACTTAGAGACCTATTTCCATCATTATTGCCGCGATTTTTATATAGCTTTCATGAATAGAGGTATGAAATCAAAGCTTATTTTGTGAACATTACGTCCATGTTTACTGAATTTAAATTATCATTTTCTAAAGGAAAGTTTTCACAAGAAAGTTTTCACAAGAAAATCATTGGACTGACAGTTTAGTCGCAAGCTGCCTTCAGTCCACACAAATACAGTACACACAGTGATGCTGCTGCTGTCGGCCGGGACTTTGACTGAGTGAGCTAGAGTCGAAGATTATGGGGGGCCAAGCAGGCCAATATTTGTACAACTAAACATCTACATATAAGTCTATCCATCCATCGAAGAACCCGTCGACACAACAGCGTGCGGGCTGAAGTGCCATAATTTTAATAAGCGCTCAATTAACTAATTACGCCCAAGATTAGTGTGGGCTAGGCGCATCTTCAGATATGGCATAGCGTATTCCTATTGGTTGACCTACTTGTTATTCTTATATAACATAGATTTTGATTGGTAGGGTCCAAACATATGGGCGTGTCAACGGCGGTCAAATATAAGATAGAGGCGGTCCTTCAAGAGATAACACAGGGATAAAATGAATTTCAGAATACCAACTTACAACAATATTAGCGCTGTGTTACCTCTGGAAGATACAACAAAAGATAACACAAAAGTTACAACAATGTTCAGAATACCGCCCCCGCTCTATAAAGTGTGAGTCAAAAAAAAGTTTACACCTAGAAAATTGCTAATAATTGTAAAAATAATTTATGAACAGTAAATTATTATACATCATATGAAAGAGTGTTTTATCCTGAATTGTTTGATACCATGTTTGGGTGGTATGTGTTCACGCTTGGATGAACAAGAGGTATTGTTTGCGAGAGTGCAAAAATCGAATTGCGCCAAAGTATTAAAGTGAGAGAATGAATTGAATGTATCAAATGAGATGCATTGCAGATGCTTTTTTCAGTAGCAAAGTCACACACACCCACGCGCACACGCATATATGAAACACACACACTTACACACCAACCCACACACACACGTACACACACAAACATATGATAATGGTGTTCATTTGGAGTAAAATACGCATGTAAAAAAAACAACATTCTGTTTCAATATGCTTTGTCAAACTTTATTTTTTACTTGATCTTCAAATTGTTAACGTTTGTCATATTTATGATGATAATGTTAATTCAAATTTGTATCATCATGAATCCTTTGAAGCTTCATTTGTGACCAGCAAGTAACTGTCCCTTCATCTACTCCTCGACATGATCTTCGTCCCTTTCGATGCACTTTCTAGCGCGATGGAGCATCTCCTGAAACACTCGACGAAGCATGCGCCTGTCTCTCCCAAGTGCTTCGCTATCAATCCTGATCATCTCTCGTACGTCGTTGATGTTCGCAGGTGGGCTCTGGTACACCCGAGACTTGAGGTAACGCCAGACGAAAAAATCAAGGGGTGTTAGGTCCGGGGATCGAGGTGGCCACTCCACAGGTTCGTTCAGAGCAATGATCCTGTTCCCGAAGAGTTCTCTCAACCTGGTCATCACAATACTTGTCCTGTGAGCAGGGGCACCATCTTGTACCCACCAAAGGTGCCTGCAAGGACCGTTTCTCTGACGCCTAAATCGTGCCATCTGATTCAGAGCCGGGACAACCTGATCATCTATCATTCTTAGATAGCGCTCCCCATTCACTGTCTGTTCAAAGAAGAAGGGTCCAAGAAGACTTCCATTTCCAAGAAGGCCGATCCAAACTGTTACTCTCTGTCGCGAGTTCCTCTTCTCATAGGTAAAGTTGAGGGGCTTGTGCCCTCGAGGTTCATACTGCCGTACGTTATGTGTGTTGAGTGAAGTGTTCATGCAGAAGCATGCTTCGTCTCCAATGACGACATCCTCAAGGAAGCGCGGGTGTCTACCTATTAGCCATTTGGAGAAGGCTCTGCGGCGCGCGTAGTCTGGAGGGAAGAGCTCGTGTCTCCTGATCATCTGAAATGGATAGAGTCTAAGCTGGAGTCTGGTGATTCTGTTGAATAAACTCTGTGTTAGCATGAGCCCATGTCGACGGGATGATATCCTCTGACCGCCTTGTGCCTGCTGTATCGAATCTCGAACTGCCTCAATGTTTTCTGGTTTCCTAGCTGATCTTCGACGGCCTGAATGTCCTTTGTTGAGGTTGTGGCTCGTTCCCGTTCTGCGGTAGTTATTAAAGTTCTTATAAACAGTTTGCCTACAAGGACACCTGACGTTTGGGAAACGTCGTCGGAAGCGTCTTAAGACCTCTGCCACATTGCCGTGACACCGTGCCTTTTCTGTCACCAAAAAGATCGCTGTTGTGGGGTAAAATGAGGACGTACCATGTTTGCCATCTTCAGTTCTTATGTGATGCCTGCCAGGTCAGGCAAGCCTTTTGAGCACAAGCTCACACAAAAGGACAGAAGCATGTTGAAAGCTGCCATTCTTTGGTAATAAAAGAGGCGACCATCGATTATTATCTCTCACTGTCGTGTATTGAGACGGTTTATGACTTCATATGTGTTGTGGTTACCTTTTTGAAACCAAGACATCCTTACGTAATGAACATTACTGTAAATTTGCAAATTTCCCAATTGATATCAAAATGGAATTAAAATTCAATCATAATGCCATTAAATGAAAGTTTGGTGCAATAACATCATAATGAATTGTTTCTCCCAAAGGACTCAGTCAGTCTGCATCTAAATTTGCTATGTGAGGGTGTGTGTATGTGCGAGTGTGTGCGTGTATTTGTGTGACTGATTGAGTGTGACTGTGTGTGTGTTGTGATATATGTGACATGATTAATTTTGGTAGGGATGTTATTTGGATCTGCAAAGACCGAATTAATACCGAAATCCCAATTGTTATATTCAAACATCACATAAGCATTATTTTGGTGCAAGTCGATTTTTGCACTCTCGCAAACAATGCCTCCTGTTTATTCAAGCGTGAACACATACCCCCCAAAATGGTACCAAACGATTTGGGATGAAACACTCTTTCATATGATGTATAATAGTTTACTTTTCATAAATGATTCTTAAAATGATTAGCATTTTTCTAGGTGTAAACTTTTTTTGGACTCACACTGTATAAATGGACATATCATTAGAAGAAGCTACCATGTGTAGGTCTAAATTACATGCACTTTTCAATATCGCTTATTAATTATCATCGAATATATTTTATTTCTTTTTGTGCTATCATTTAGAATACGTTCAGGCAGACGAGTTAGTCATGAAGTTATTCTTGGTTACTGTTCTTTTGATCTCGATGGTCGCAGGTAAGGACTATTTACTTCTATTGATCTCTTCCCTTCTTCTTCTTATCGAGTCACTACACAAGTCCCGTCCAGTGGTCCACACAGGCTTTGGCACGGAAATTCACGGCTTCCAGGTCATCTTGGGTGCATGGCTCTGGCAGGAGTGGGCAGACTAGCAGGTGTTCCATTGTCTGTTCCTGGCCGCATTCACATGCCGTTTGTTCGTCTCCTAGACCCCACCTCTGCATTAGGACTCTGCATCGACCGTTGCCAGTTCTTAGGCGGTTGAGGCTAAGCCAGGTAGGCCAAGTATCACTGGAGCCGGTTGCGAGAGATTCCTTCGGCCTGAGCTAGGGAGAGTTTATGTGGAGTGGTCTGAAGGTGGTTAGACCACAAAGTCATCCCTTGGTTGTGAGGGCTGGTATTAAGAGGCTCTACAGAGTGCAGAAAGATGTGACTGGATTTGAGCCGCTTGCCCACTGGCTGTTGTTCGAAGATTGGGTGGAGTGGATTGTTTTCTTGTTTGTCCTTATCTTTCTGGGACAAGACCAAACTTCTGACGTGTGGAGGGGCAATACCGCAGAGCAGGTAGATGTCTTCTACTTTAGTTGGCCTAAGGCAGCCAGTGATCGCTCTCCAAGATGAATTTAGAGCTGGGTCGATCTTGGGTGCATGGGCTGACCTACTCCATACTGGTGATGCATACTCCACAGCAGAGAAGCGCGAGGGCTGTCGTCCGGATTGTTCTGGTGTTGGCTAGCTTCTTGAGAATACTGTTGCTGGCTCCAACTTTTGCCTTTGTGTTGGCAATGTGGTTCTTATAGGTAAGGGAGCGATCCAGTGTGACGCCTAAGTAGACTGGGTTGGGAGTGTGCTTCAGCCTTTTCCCATACCAGCTGATCCTTAGTTGATGGTTGGCATCCCTGTTCTTGAGGTGGAATGCGCTTATCTGAGTTTTATCAGGGTTAGCTCTCAGGTGGTTGGTCACATAGTATGGGATGAGACCGGCCAGGGCATCACAGAGGGACTCCTCCAACTTCACAAACGACTGGTTCTGGGTGGCGATGCAGAGATCATCAGCGTAGAGGAAGCTCCTGGTGTTTGGGTGGATTGGTTGGTCGTTCGTGTACACGTTAAAGAGTAATGGTGCGAGCATACTTCCTTGTGGTAGGCCATTTTTCTGTCTGCGCCTTCTGCTGCGATTCCCATTGAAAACCACGAAATATCGCCGATTGGACAGCAACGTCTGGATGAGTTCCGAGTTGGCCAGTGCATGATTTTCCTGGCCTAAACCCTGCTTGTTCCGGAATGAGATGTTCATCCACGAGTGGGGCGATGCGGTTGAGGGTAAGCCGCTCGAACAGCTTATATGTATGGCACAGTAGGGAGATAGGCCTGTAGCTCTTTGGACTGGCTGCGTCTTTACCATGCTTCAACAGTGCAATAACTTTGGATTTCCTCCAGAGCTTTGGAATGTTGCTGGTGCCCAAATATTCGTTGAACATTTTGAGAAGCCAGTTGAGGGCGCCTGGTCTAAGCTGTTTGATCTGCTCGCAGAGGATGTCATCAAGTCCAGCAGCTTTGTTGTTTTTCATTGCTTTGATGGCAGCAAGCAGGTCGTTCATGGTGAACGGTTTAGTGAAGCCTGGGTCATCTCGAGAGCTTGGAGCGTCTGGGACCTTAGGGAGGCTGGCTCTTCTGGGGTGATGGTCAGGGTTTCCCCGACCATTCAATAGGAGTTGGTGGGCAACTTGGTCAGCAGTGACTTGAGATCTTGGTTGGGCCTTTGTATAGTCGTTGCCCAGTATCCGGATCGTTTTCCATGCCTTCCTGCTGCTATGTGTCATGTCAGTGGATTGAATGAATTCCTGCCACTTCCTCCTTCTAGATTCACCAATTTCCTTGGTCAGATTTTCTCCAGATTCCGGTGTCTCCTCACTGAAGGGGTCCATCTGGAAGTGTTCGATGTAGTCTTCATACATCACCTTGGAGTGGTCCGTCAATCCTTGAATGTAGCTTGTGCGACATCCTCGGGGGATGTTACGCCTTGACGATTTCTTCATCAACTCTACAAAGGTGTCGTTGTTTTGGGGGTGGCAGGTAGGTCCTGGATGTAGGAGTCAAAGTCCTTAGCAAACTTTTCCCAGTTTGCCTTCCTCAGGTTGAAACGACGTCGGAAGGGTACTGCTCGTGGAGTAATGACTGCATTAACCTTAAGCTTTATCGGTCGGTGCTGAGAGTGAGGGATTGGGTCGAGAATGACTTTCTCGCACTGGTTAGCAATCCTGGTAGATGTAAATATCAGGTCAGGGTTGTAGCCACGTCCCCACCTTGCACTGTTGAAAGAGGCAGGAAGCTTAGCGTCATGAATGAGGGACAGCTGGTTAGCATCTGCCCATGTCTCAACGAGTTCACCATCTTCGTTCATTTCTCTATATCCCCAGGAAATACTATGGCTGAAATCACCGATGACCACATTCATCCTGCCGTCAGTAGCTCTGCCGGGCAGGTCGAAAGGCTCTTGAGGTGGCTTGTACACGGAGCTTATGGTGATTCCCATTAGGTCAATAGAAAGGACTTAAATATTATTAATGTCTGATAGGTAAGATTTTTTCACAGCAAGACCATTACGGGCAAAGATTGCACTTCTGTATTGGTCATGTGGTCTCTCTGCGATGAGGGTCATTCCGGAGATACGAGGGCGGACTCGTGAAGGCCCGCGATGGGTCTCCTGGAGGCAGAGAATGTCACAGTTGGTTGTTATGCATAGGTCAGCCAAAAGTTCTTGTTTGGCGCCTGAAAGACCTTCAATGTTGGATGAGATAATAGTCAGGGCCGGTCCTGACAAGGACCCATGAGTTCGACCATGGGCCTCAGCAACAAATTGGTCATCATTGTCATTGGTAGCCATGGTGTTGGTTGTGGTAGTTACTAAAAGAAACTTGGGTAGTGTGGTTGAAGGATTCGCAGATTTTCATCTGACAGGGACCGCGACGTGAACGCTTCTTCAATCAATTCCGTTCTTAACTCAATCCCCTCCCTTTTCGACTAAAGTAACTACCCGTTCACCTAATCCGTTCACTTATTCACCCCTTTTATCACCTAATCACTGCCCTTATTAACTTAACCCGCTCCGTTATGAAATTTAATTTTCGTCCCTCATTCACTTTATCCTTTCCTTTAATAACTGCCCTTATTAACGTAATCCATTTCCTTATTTAGTTAATCGCTTTGTCCTTATTCAGTTAATACCTTTGCTAATTCATTTAATCCCTTCCCGACTTCGCCTAATCCCTGTTCCCAATCACTGTACTTATTAGCTTAATCCATTGCGTGATTAGGTTAATCCCTTTGATGATTCCCTTATTCGATTCCATAATTCACTTTTTAATTATCCCGTTATTACTTATGCCCATCCTTTATTTAGTTAATCCGTTACCTCATTCCCTTCGTCTCTTCCCCTATTTACTATAACCCCATCCCCTACTCATCGAATCAATTTTATATATACCGGCTGGTAGCGGATAAATGTTAGCGGAAATTATAAAAAGAATCTAATTCTTCATTTCTGGTTCCTGTGTTTATTTGACATCTTGTACCCCGGTATGTAATCTGGCAAATGTAATCATGAATCAGTGGAAAGAGTATTTGGGCTTCCTTTTCCCAAGAAAGTTGTTGTTTGTTAGTGAGGATTATAATCTATCAAATCTAGCAAAATATATGGTAGAACTTTTAAAACTGATTTGAAGTAATAATTCATATCACATTTAACTTCTAAAACGAAAGCAAAGGTAAATAAAAAACAGGTGAAAGCTTTGATTGATATGCTTACATTATGAATTAATATTATATGTATATATGTTATTGTGAGCATTGTAGATATGTAAAATAAAGTTCACCGAAAGGGTTACAAAGGGAAGAAAAAAAATCAAATGACTTGGTACTTATTTTTGACCGCCTCAGAGATACCCATCTACGCACCCCTTGGCCGTGCATCATCATTGACCATTTGGTTGCCTATTTTCTACAACCCATTTTAAAATGTATGATATGTTAATTATCTTTGATAACACAGGTACCTGGGCCATTGATTGCTACACGTGTACCGGCACGGGTTGTGGTGATCCTTTCGATTCGTCTGCTACAGGTGTATTGAACACTTGTCCTTCTACTTTGCTTGCAAACGACTATTGTTTGGTAAGACAATTACCTAGCTAGACGATTATCATTTGCTCTATTTCCTCATATTATTCGCTTTCCGGTAAAAGTCAAGTATTATTTGACTCAAAAATATATCTGTAATGATGACTCCCATGAAGCGAAGGGTGTGTTCTAGTAAAGGTTAAACATAACTTGTGAGCTTTCTCATTTTTGCGATGGTACTGTGGAGGAATATCATAGAAGATGCCCCTAAAAAAGGAACGATCTTCAAATGCATATTCGAAATATGCTTTAGAAGTAGCAGAAATGTTTTGATCACACTTTCATGGCATCCATTTTTTAAAGTAGCATTATTCTCCTTATCAATACCATTTTTCATCATCAATCTAATGTGTATCGTTAATATTTGTTATATTATTATTAGTAGTAGTAGTAGTTGTAGTATTAATATTATTATTATTATTAATATTAATATTATTATTATTATTAATATTATTATTATTATTATCATTATTATAACTATAATATAAGACTTGTAAGGCACGAGATCCCTTTGAAATTAATTGCTTAAGCTCTACTAATGCAATAGGTGAAACAACATACTGTATATAAATAAAGGTACCATTTGTTATTATGATACAAATTGTGAAACGATGCAATAATATAGCCAATTCAGCATTTTCATTATATTATAATATTTTCATTTATTGTTATATTATAACCATTATTATTTTTCTTAAAGATAAAGTTGAGTTCTGGTCATGCGATTGCATTGTGAATGAAACGGTGTGGAATAAAGGCAGATATAATTAATGTTACAAGTAGTATTATTATTACGACTACTACTACCACTACTACTACTACCCATCACTACTATTGTTGTTGTTGTTATTATTTGTATCATTTAGACAACAGTAGTTGGATCAACAGTAACACGTTCGTGTGCTCCTGCCTGTACTGAGGGCTGCGCAGACGGTAGCTGTATCTACTGCTGCAACACCAACCTCTGCAATGGAGGTAACACCTTGACAACCGAGACAACCATGACAACCAGCAGCTGCAAGTCCAACCTCTGCAATGGAGGTAACTCCGTGACTTCCAGCTTCGTTGCTATGGGCGTGGTCATGCTGGCTGCCTTCATCCTCGCCGGACAATAGGCTGCATAATATGCATCACGTGACCGGGGTTATATGAGAAATATACAGCGCAATATGTATGCACTTTATACGTAGAAATGTGGTGAAAAGATACGAACTTCTCGGTCTTTCTCGCAAAAGTGTGCTTTAGACGATCATAAAGCCTTTTGAGAAAACATCCAAAGGCAATGTTAATAGCCTTTTTTTTATCAACTATTCAAATGTGCGAACTATGCAACGATGTACAGGTACTAAATAATCGGAATGAATTGGCCATGGGGATAATTTCTTGAAAGTCATTGCGATCGTTAACCTTTTCAACTCTTGTGTTTTATTAATTGTGTAATGCATATACTATATCTCTTAATATGTGGTTTCTAATTAATGTCATTTTGGTCGCTTTGTTTGTTTTTAGGCTGAGGCTGAAAGTTCAGCCAGAAGAAAATCATAAAGAATGAAAGAGAAAATGTATAGCAGAAGATTAGGGGTGTTTAACAAAGAATTAGACCAACTTCAGTTGGACTTGAACTATGGCAGGCGATATATGTCCTTAAAAAGTCTTGGACCAGATATAACATTAGAGGAAAACAAAACTTAGAAACTATGGTCATTAGATAATGTTTTTTCCTTCAATGATAAACTATCAACAGATGTGATTTTTTATAGATTTGTGACGTCCCTTGGGAGACTAATGGTGACCAGTGGCATGAATGACCTGTCATAGTTTAAGTCAAACTTAATTCGATTTTAGTCTGTGTGAAACACCCCCAGTTATACTCTTATGCACTATGCATAATAAGTGCTAGTAAATGATATAATCGTCTTTCTCTAAGAGATTGAACTTTAAACATCTGCATACAATATACATTCCTAATGTGCTTTCAATGTTTGTCATTCACTTAAAGGGGACGTCAAACCCCAAAGCGTTGGCATAGATTCTCCAGATGATTTCTGGAAAATATATAGTAATTAAAAGATGGAGGATGTAAGACAATGTTTTCAAATATTATTGCTCTTGAGTTAATTTCTTGAAGGTCTTTGCAATTGTGCTTTGTTTAAAAAGGATAGTCTTCTGAAACAAGTTCAAGAATATGATTTTAAGCAATCAGCTATACAATTTGAAATTTCGTTGTCTCAAAGAAATCCTTGCAAAAATAAACAAAATTTGTCAAATTACAATTATACCTGCATCTAAAATAAGAAAAGCATAAACAAAATAAGGATTATCATAAATGTAGTTTCATGTGATTTTTTTCTGATAACATCGAGAAGAAGCCAATTTAAATCCTTTTGTTATTTAAACCCCCAAAATGTTAAGGCTAGTAATATTTTTTGTCTTTTGTTTTTAAACTGTATACATTATGGATTCATTTCCTTTCATAAAAAATATAGTTAAAATACGAGGTAGATACGAGGTGCTTAATATATGCCTTTATGATTACCAAATTATCATACGTTGAGATATAAAAGAGCATTAGGTATATCTAATACCCGGCGCACACTACACGATATGACTACGATCCGATTTTGGAAGAATTTGTGATAGAATTTGTATATGAACATTAATAAATTTAAAATGTTAATGACCGAGGATCTGAATAGTAATAGTATTTAATGAAATCTAGATTTCAAGAGATTTTATGCTCCCTTAATGGAGAGGGGGGGGGGGGACCTGAATCGGCAAAGAATCGTAGTGACGTCAAACCAGTACTACGATTGGCTACTATTTAAAGCCGATTCGGCTTTTATTCTGAATAGAAGAGACTAATGAACTGAAATCGCGGTTGTTAATATTTTTACGGTTCTGTGTAACCTAAATCAGGATGATAGTGGTTGTTCAGATTTCCATATCTAATACAACCGCCCTTTTTACGTATACCGGGTCGCAGGAAAATTGTGTAGTGCGCACCGTGCTTAATATTAAAGTATATGAGAAAACGCCCTGTCGGCTCTCAACAGACGTTTAGTAAAAAAAAACCTGATGTGTAGTGCTAAGGAAAAATCAATTTTTGTCAAATAAACATTTATCGGTAAACGACTGTTTCAATGCATGTATGTATATTTCTTAACGATTCTTTCAATTATATTGATTTTAAGTCCAATATTAACCATAAATAGATCATTTCACTTTGTGTTGTAATAGTGAAGGCCGAGTGTGAGTTTCTACAGTCGATAAATTGTTCACCTTTTTTGTACATTTCTTTTAATTAAAATTACCAATTACTTCTATCTTGTTTTACTTCCTCGTCCATTCCATTGTGCCATTTTACCACTAAGTGGTTGTTACGATTAAGGAAGTAAGTTTAATCAGTGGAATTGCAGATTCAGAGTGCAAATCAATATATCCGTCTTGTAACTATTGGAGAATAATCCAACTCTTGTAATAATTGTATTTGTATGAAAGCAGATAAAATAACGCAAACAGCATGGCGAAAGTTCGAAATAAATTCTGACCAATAGGAAGAAAGCTATGACTGTTTGAAAAATTTGATGGCTAATTCTAATCGAATCTCCAACTGGCAATTTGGTCAGTGGACAGCGATTTAATCATGGCCAACTCTCCCAAGAAAGCAATTTCAATAGCCTTGTGCGTCACCTATTGAAACGTGCGGAGATGACAATTACGTATTACTTATTCCAAATATGATTTTATGGGACATACAATTAGGTTATTGAAATTCCCGTTGATTCATTTTTTTGGAAAACTAATTGCGATCATGTTGATTATGGAAAGCACGTAATTGTAGGTTCCCTTTACATTACAAAAAAGATACCCGAGTCATTCATTTGGGGTAAAATGTCATTTTAGTCATTTTGTGTGTTGGAAAAAATGGGAAAATTGTCCTGCACTACATCAAACTGCTCAGCCAATTCATAATTGCCAAAGGCATACAATAGTAAAAACTAAATAAAAACTTCCATATTTTCTGTCCGAATTCTCCACATTTTCATGTTTTGTTTTCTGATTTGTATGAATTTTTGGAAATGAATTTTTGCCATAAGGGTTTGATTTTCCTTCATCCTAAAACATAAACATAAACAAAGAGTTTCCCATTGTACCAATCGAGGATATCGCTTGGTCTCCATGACGGGACGGGGATCCGGGAAGTGTGGGGATGGGGTGGAGCGATGGGAATGAAAATTCGCATTACGGCAAATAGTTCATTGTAAACATTTTCCTTTAAACAGTCAACCCTGATTCAGGTTACACCTGTATAACAGGACCAGCTGCTTATATATTTCTGTTTCCACTGAACGTTGCTTCACATTTAAAACATAGCTGTACTATAGACCTGCACATAAAGACCACCTTCCAATAATGGTCACTCTCCTTGTGTCACTTGAGCGGGTTTTATATTTAGGTTTGACGGTGTTTTAAAAATCAAGTGACCCATGGATAATGGAAGACAATTGGAAGACAATTTTTTTAGTGATTTTTGTGAATCCCCCGTCCCGTAGATGAATTAATGGTTTAAAAGATACCATTACAAATCACAGATAGATCATTATTTGAATGGGTTTTTTTTCTTTATATGTGCTTAAAAAGGGATTAAATGAAATGCAAAGTATTGGTATGGGGTCATGAATTTAGTTCAAATGAACATAATGGAAGCATATGAGATTTTACCAATATCCAATGATCGTTGTCGCGGTTGAAATCGAGTCTAAAGTGATGAAATTGTAAATAAAAAAACTCTTTATGTTGCATAGCTCCCTCTCAGGACTGATATTACTTTAGCTTAAAAACAATGTTTATCGCCGACTACAATCGACCGATTTGCTATTCCTGTTTGGCAATTATATATCAGAACTGCATATTCTGAGATTTTCATGGTCGCAGCTACCATGGAATGACCTTAGGTGCTATTTAAAATATTTGAAATTTACCGGGAGCACCGGTAAATTTTGAAATTTCAATTTCTCGAGGGCAGAAGTGTTTAAGGGGCTAAATTTTTCGAGTGCTTATAATACATTCACAGGGGCATCCAAATATATCAAAGTTTTAAAGAATTACTATCCATCCAATGTTCAAGATCTCCCAAATCTTTGCATTACCTTTAATGCCGGTTTAGTTCAGTGCCATAAGAAGGCCTGAGGTGGTCCCAGTTGGATATTTGAGGTACTATATTAGTGGCGCATGGAACCTCATCCGATTCAACTTTGATCTCTACCACACCAACGCAATGCGCCCTTCCCCTACCTACTCACTGCCAGCCGAAGATGGCGTGATTCTTAAATCAGGGCGACGCCGAAAAAAAAGTTTTTGTCTGGACGGTTCTTAGGCTGGGCGTAAGTTTGTTGATGACGCCATCTTCGGCGGTTTGAAGCAAGTTTAGGGAATATAAACTTTTTTTTTATTTAAGTTTTATTTCCACATTAACTGCATATGAAAAGAATTTACAGAGTAAGGCATATACAAGGTAACAAAACATGTACATAATATTCGATTGATACAACAGTAATAAAAACGATGTAATGGCAAGTCATTAGATACATATCATGCTAACAATTATCTGCAGTAATGAGGAGGAAACCTTGGAAGCATTATGCTTGTAATTAAGGTTCCCTTTACATAATACATTTTTACATAATATATAAAACAAAAAACAAAACAAAAGAACAAAAACGGGTGTGTGGTGCAGCCAGCCAACAAGTGTTGATAATACCGATGGTCTCTATCATGATGACCTTAAACATTTTCATACTGGAGTAGAAGTTTATGTTTCAAGTGATATTTAAAAGTAATTAAACTTGGCAGCTGTTTGAGCGAAATGTCTAAGGAGTTCCAGTACACATGACCAGTATAAATCAAAGTTTTCTTTTTTAGCAAAGTTCTCAGGTTGTGTAAGTGAAAAAAGGAAGACTGTCGGGTTGGATAATTGTGAAGTTGTTGATTCTTTTGGAATGTCCAAAAGAACCGGCCAGATTCTGGAATACACATGTACACTAGTAGCTTTGACCAAATTGTGATTAGTCTTAGTTGCAGCCCTGTAATGTAAAAAAGAATGTGAATTAAAAACATTTACCTTTTCGGAAGGCTGATGAAATGGCAGAACTAGTAGAGACACAAGTCTGCCTTCGAAACACCTAATGCCTTTCGTAACACCTACTTTTCATGATTTATAGTTTCTCATTTATAACCCATAGCTTTTATTGTAATTTATTTTCAAATCTGAAAGTATATGACCCCCCATTCATACCATCGCCAAAAAGACAAACAAACAAGCATGACTATCATAGCTAGTTGATTCAGAGATATAGTTGCAACAGCGGTGTCTGTTCTGATTGCTTAGTCTTTTCACGGACCTCCAGGAGATTGTACGTGGGTGGGAAACTATCAGGGGCTTCATGATTTAACATACAAATTATGACCGATAGCTATTCAAATCGAAGATTGCAGTACTGTAGCGAATGCCCTCCCTCCTTATCTAATTACGATTACCTTTATCACTATGGCTCAAGACCAAGTTATAATTTCCCATTATAAGGTCCATGCATGCCCACTGTCAATGCCACGTCAGAAAAAAAAGGGCAAGGGTTGGACAAATCTTCATTGTTTTACTTCAAATCCTTTATTGAGACTCCACATTGATCTTCCTAAATCTTTTTAATTGTATCTTTTTAATTGGAATGTACATATACATAGCAAATTTTAAGGTACAGGATTCCATCATAAATGCGGGATAAATGCTGTCTAGACTTTAAAATCTACACATCATTTATCCCCTCATTGTACCTTGAACTTGAATAATGTACACTATTAGTTTAACGGAAGTAAAAAAAACCTAACGCACGTTTTAATGTTGACCCAGCAGAAGTCAAGCTGGAAAGTTTTGCTGTTTTTCATAATCTCCAAGCTGTTTTACGTGGAATTTGTTTGTATATATATTCGAAAAGACCAGAAGCATATGCAGGTTTTTCTGCACTTGAATTCAAGGATACAGTTTTTGCTTGTGTTTAGTTACAGGATGGTGGTAACCTTGTTTATATTAGCCCTAATGCAAGTGAACAGACGTTAGTTTTTTTCAAGAACTTGGTCAGAGTAGATTTTAGGAGGGTTTAATATTTGTCGATTATAATAAGCCAGAAATTAATTGGGAGATAGAATCTTGTTTGACAAGTGAGGATCATCCTGCTCATAAGCTCCTAGATTGTACTAAAGATGCCTTTTTAATTCAGCACCAGGTTCAACCTACACGACATCGTATTGGCCAACGGTAAAATGTTTTAGATCTTGTTTTCACAATGAGTGAGAGTGCTATCTCTTATATTGTAACTTCGGCAGGTCTCGGAAAGAGTGACCATGCATTGCATGCTTATCTTTGATTTAAAGGTTAGAGGCCGTTCTATATTAAACGATAGAGATCAACTAGTTGATGGCAAAGGAGATTATGATGCCATGTGTGATAAGTTAAGTGACACTGATTGGCCTACTGAAATTACTGTAAAGTCAATGGAGGATCCATGGGTCTTTTTAAAGAATATATTGAAAGGTCTTGTTAATCGCTACACACCTAAGAGAAATTAAAATGTTAAACAAGAAAACTAAATAACGGATTAAAGGTAGAATATTTGAATTTGTTAGAGAGAAACATAGACAGTTTAGAGAGTGGCGTAATGTGCTTAGTGAAAAAAAGTAATTGGAAATATGACCATACTGAGATTGAAAAACAGCGATGACATGACATCTTCAGACCAGGAAAAGGCAGAACCATTACAGGCTTTCTTTTCATCGGTTTTTGCAAAGGAAAATTTGATGGATATTCCACCTCTTTCACGTGTCTTTTTTGACGTTCCCTTGAGTCAGGTTGACTTAACCTCTGAAGATGTGTTTAAACTGTTGTCGGAAAATCTACATCCTTATCCTATCTTTTGAGAGATTTAGGTGATGTGTTAGCACTGCCGATATCCTTACTTTTTCAAAAAGCGGACAGCTACATTAAGACTTGAAGTTTGCTAATGTGTCACCTATTTTAAAGAAAGGTAGTAAGACTGAGAGTAAAAGACTATAGGCCAATAATTTAAACAAGTTTTGTTTGTAAACTCATGGAAATGTCCATGCATCAGCCTGGCTTTGTTGCTGGCCAATCTTTTGTCACAAACTTGCTAGAGGTACTCGGAATTGGACACGAGTGTTGGACGAGGGTGGCACAATTGATGCCATATATATGGACATTATGAAGGCATTTGATACGGTCCCTCACCAACGCCTCCTTGTAAAGTTGGAATCCTTTAATATTTGTGGAAACCTGCTTTCATGGTTGAAGTCTTTTCTGACAGGTAGACGGCAAAGGTTAGTGGTTAGTGGGAAGGAGTCCATCTAGGGAGAAGTTTTGAGTGGTGTGCCGCAAGGCAGTGTGCTGGTTCCGAATCTCCTTTTAATCTTCGTTAATGATCTCCCAGATGTAGTTAAGTCAAATATTATAATGATCGCAGATGATACAAAACTGTATGTACCTTCTGATTCGAGAGATTCTGTTGTTAAACTTATAGGTGATCTGTAAAACACGGAAGAATGGCCTGCGAAAATGGCAGTTTCGTTTTCATCTTGAGATGTGAATATCACATGAAGAGAGAATCATGCACAGTAGCTTTTAATGAGGTCCATGCTGAGAAGGATTTAGGGGTTCTTGTAGACTCAAAATTTTCTTCCAAAGATCAAGCCTCCCAAGCAGCCTTGATAGTTAATACAGTTTTAGGAATTGTTAGAAGGACATTTTTGAATCTTGATGCAGATACAATGCTATTTTTGTTTGAGGGTCTAATTAGACCCATTTTATAATATGGTCAGGCAGCATTGTCGCCTTATAAACTAGGTAAGCAGAGGGAGTTGGAGAGTGTGCAGAAGCGGGCAAAAAAAAAATGATTCCAGGATTTAGAAATATGTCTTATCGGGAACGCCTCACTAAGCTCAAATTACCAACTCTTTCTCATAACCGAAGGAGAGGTGATAGGATGAATGTCTATAAATATTTAACATATTGAGTATAATTATGATACACAACATAATTTTTTTTTATTTGGCACAAGGGAGGTCAAGAGGTCACAAAACGAATCTAGACTACCAGTACTCTCGGCTTGATATGAGGAAGTATTTTTTTTACAACAGAGTTATAGATTTGTGGAACAGTCTTCTTGAATAATTTATCTCAGCTACTTCTGTAAACTGTTTTAAGAATAGACTAGAGAAATACAGGTCTAAAAAACATGATCTTGTCTATGAGCCTGTATATGCTGTTTAAGCAAGTTTGCACACATGTTTGTCCTTTCCCACTTTTTTAATTTGAAATGACAAGGATAATGTATAACCACTGAAGAAGACATCTACGATAGCATCGCTGGATTAAAGTAAAAGTAAAGGAAATTATAAGTACATTCGCAAAGCAAAGTTTAAGGTACAGGATTACATCATAAATGAGGGGATAAATGCTGTTTAGTGTAATAGTTTCATAGTCATAGTGATCCAGGTCCAGATTCAGCTTACACTATAGTGTTAGATCTAGACTATAGGCTATAGTCTAGATCTAACACTAGAGTGTAGGCTAGTAAGTTATAGCCACGCCAGCTCAGGAAAGAGAATCACTTCTTGTTGGTTATTACAGCCGGCTAGCATCGGAAAAAATATAAATCATAATCCGCTTGAGAAGATCCCGTCATCTTGGAATCGCAATGAGATATTTGCGCAGTCTCTGTAACAGGTCCGCATCTACCATTGATTATTGTCGATAATTAAGCTACGAACTGAAACATAAAAGTATGAGAGGTGTCCAAATGACATAATCTTTGTTACACTTCTGATTGTTTCTAGATAATTTAACGTCGACGACTTAAATTAGAGTTGATTACATCAGTTAATATTATTTGGTCACATACAATAAAGGGGGGATGGGATATAGGGGTTATTTCGTTGTGACAATGCATAGAGCCCACTGACTGCCACGACGAAAACATCACAATCATTACAGAGATCTTCACACAAAATGGATCTTTACTTACATTTCTATGTACCAAATGGTATCATTTCGATGTCGATGTTCCCCCGAAAATGTTCTGCTTTACTGAGATTAACTTGACAAACTTCTTTTGGAATAGAAATTCACTTTAAAAAAAATGTTTCATCGTTCATGTTTAAATAGCTTAAAAGTCGCACAGTTCATACAACCGCCATTTTCAGATTCTTGGGGACAATGTCGTAGGGAATTGTGAGAATGATAACAATGTTTTAAGCATGATCTATTACATAAAACAATTTGTTAACAGCTATTCCTCAACAGCAATTGGCAAATTGAGTTGACGTCATTGCTCATGAATGGACACTGACCCTCCAAAATCGTCGTTCAAATTGGACAAAGCTCCCATAATTCCTCCAATGCAAAACCTATGGCATGTCAAAGGTCACAAATTTAGTTGTCCCTCTAGTCCTCCTTTGGAGGACATACTATGTATGATCGAATCTCTTTGATAAAGAATGCCGCTTAGGGTGCTGATTTTGTCTTCAAATGATCCGAAAGAGGCGGAGCCTAATTCCATTCGCATAATGATTTCCGCGCGCGCAGCTTTCCATCTAAAATATATATTTAAACGTCCTTGGTTCATCCGTTTACCCTCGATAAAAGATTATATGTGCGTGCGTTTTTGTGTGCGTGCGTATGTGTGTGCGTGTATTTATGATATGCATCTCCAGTTTCACTTCATTAGTGAGATTGATGACCAGGTGATAAACAGGTCTTTTTGGCAGGAATTTCAATCCAAGTCGGGTCTCCACACATTCAACTCGATTCATTATATTTTCATTGGTAAGTCCTGATCTAAATGAATACTAAGCTCAGTTCGATACATTATAATTGTTCCATGTTTGTTTATTTAACATTTAACTCAAGATTATACAGTGTATATTTTGATTTTTTTTTTTTTTTTAGACAATCAACTCAGAGTAATTTCAATGCCATTATATTGCTCAGGGAAATCCTGTTCGGATTGGTAGGCAAATGTAATGTTTGAACATTTCGAAAGAGAATGCACGAGTCAGTTTTCATTTGTTATGTTCATTTAGAATATTTATGCGATTGTGGTACAACATGTCTGTTTTATGGGAATATTTATTATGTTGAGAAGACGTATACAAGTTTTATATGCTATACCTTTTAGCAGTAGAAATACTGGTATCTTCGTGGTACTGTATACTATATCCGAGAACCCTATTGTAAAATATTATGTACCTCCTACATATTTTCTCAGGATGGAAAACAACTCGTAGGCTTTCTTAATCTATGTTTATTTTGTATTCATTCATTTATTCATTCAGTCATTCATTCGTTTAATAATTAATTAATTCATTCATTTATTAATTCTTTCATTCAATTATTCATCTATTCATTCAGTCATTCATTCTTCAAAGCATTAATTTATTCATTCCTTTATTCATTCATTTATCCATTTAATTATTCATTCAATCATTCATTCTTTAAACCATTGATTAATTTTGTATTCATTCTTTCTTTCATTAATTCATTTATTTATTCATTCATTCAGTCAGTCAGTCAATCATTCGTTCATTAATTTAGAGATTCACTTATTCATTCATTCGTTCATTTCTTCGTTTATTCATTCATTACACTAGGTGAATCATGGTAACAATTAGCAAAGAGCTTGCCAAGGTTAGCCCCGAGCAATACGGCATAATTCATGATAATAAATTAATCATTAAGGATAACCACTAAATCATTAAAAAAACTGTTTTGGGTATGCACAAATGTTAAGACAAAATAATTAAATAGGTTTTATAGGTAACCCGACACATGCTCCGCCGACGATTGCTCCGCCGACATTTACTCCGCAAAACGCGACAATTGCTCCGCGACATTTGCTCCGCGACATTTGCTCCGACGTCAAATGCTCCGCCGACAGGTGCTCCGCCGACAGTTGCTCCGCCGACAGTTGCTCCGCCGACAATTGCTCCGCCGACAGATGCTCCGCCGACAATTGCTCCGCCGACAATTGCTCCGCCGACAATTGCTCCGCCGTCAATTGCTCCGCAAAACGCGACAATTGCTCCGCCGACATTTGCTCCGCCGACATTTGCTCCGCCTGAAGCGACACTTGCTCCGCCGACATTTGCTCCGCCGACAATTGCTCCGCCGAAAGCGACAATTGCTCCGCCGACATTTGCTCCGCCGACATTTGCTCCGCCTGAAGCGACACTTGCTCCGCCGACATTTGCTCCGCCGACAATTGCTCCGCCGACAATTGCTCCGCCTGAAGCGACAATTGCTCCGCCGACATTTGCTCCGACGACATTTGCTCCGCCCAAAAAGTGTCCCATAAACTACAAATGCTACTAATACTACGACAAAATGCTTCGCCGACAATATTTTCT
Source organism: Strongylocentrotus droebachiensis (assembly GCA_035222895.1). Lineage (NCBI taxonomy): Eukaryota > Metazoa > Echinodermata > Echinoidea > Camarodonta > Strongylocentrotidae > Strongylocentrotus > Strongylocentrotus droebachiensis. Next base: position 34,898 of record JAVYIG010004652.1, read on the forward strand.
TTACACCTATTTTTTTCGTTTCTTTTTTTCTTCTTCATTTTCTGAATGCATTTCTTGAAATAATGTAGATGAAATGAAATGAATGAATGTTGATGAAGTGGGAGGAAAAAGGAGTTACCTAAAAGTCATTTCGAATATACTGAAATAACTTTCCATCTATCACTGTACGTCCCATATAATGTATACTAAACACTCATTACATGTCGTGGGAAGTTTAAAAAAAAAGTAGAGCAGCAAGCCACATTCCCCAATACGCGCATACCTCCTAGTTAATTTCAAGTAGCTCATCAATATGTAATACCTGAAATTACCTCGATCAATGCATCTTACTAGGTAAAGCTTTATACAATGTGCTAGGTCATCATGGAAGTTTAGAAAATAAGGGCACTTATATACGTAAGGAAGCGAACCCATTCAGACGGGAAAATGAGATGGCAGCCTTTCTGCTTATTCACATTTATACAAATCATTTTGTTGCAGTTTGATGTTAGTTCTTCATGATAAGCCAATTGCTCTTCTTCCGGTGGCTTCGTGAGTCCCTTAAATTATTCAGTGAAAACAAAGTACTCGAATGAAACGGAGTGTTTTACACACTAATAAAGCTACATAAACTTAACTAAAGGAAAGAAACCTTTAGAAAATGGACTGGATATTATTGAAAATATTATTCTAAACAAGAATGTACTAGGCTACATGATTGTATTACTTTACGTTTCAATTTCACGAGAGAAATAGAACTCGAGAGGGGGAGCAGAGAAGAAGTGATGGAAATGAAAGAAGACTAATAGCATGAGAGTAAAAAAAAGAGCAAAGACAAGAAAACGGTGTAAACAGGAAAAGGAGGAGCATGGGAGAGAGAGAAAGAGAGAGAGAGAGATAGCCTTGAGCTTTGGATCAGCTAATGAGTAATACATGAAACAGATTTTGAGCGGAGTAATTATCTTTCGCCGGAGAACTTGCGTAAGGAGCTATAATTTTATTTTTTATTTTTTTAAATCAAACATTATGGGGAACAACAAAAAACGGTTGTCTTCTTTGCTCTTTTCTTTCCTCTCATGTTATTAGTCTTCTTTCATTGAGGTAATTTCAGGTCTTACATATTGATGAGCTGTTTGAAATTAACTAGGAGGTATGCGCGTATTGGGGAATGTGGCTTGCTGCTCTACTTTAAAAAAAAAAACTTCCCATGACATGTAATGAGTGTTTAGTGTACATTATGTGGGACGTACAGTGATAGATGGAAAGTTATTTCAGTATATTCGAAATGACTTTTAGGCAACTGCTTTTTCCTCCCACATCATCAACATTCATTCATTTCATTTCATTTACATAATTTCATGAAATGCATTCAGAAAATGAAGAAAAAAAAGAAACAAAAACAACCCGTGAAAAAAAAATATTGTCGGCGAAGCATTTGTCGTAGTACTAGTAGCATTTGTATTTAATGGGACACTTTTTGGGCGGAGCAAATGTCGTCGGAGCAAATGTCACCGGAGCAAGTGTCGCTTCATGCGGAGCAAATGTCGTCGGAGCAATTGTCGGCGGAGCAAATGTCACCGGAGCAATTGTCGGCGGAGCAATTGTCGGCGGAGCAATTGTCGACGGAGCAATTGTCGGCGGAGCAATTGTCGGCGGAGCAAATGTCGTCGGAGCAATTGTCGGCGGAGCAAATGTCACCGGAGCAATTGTCGCTTTAGGCGGAGCAATTGTCGGCGGAGCAATTGTCGGCGGAGCAAATGTCGGCGGAGCAAATGTCGGCGGAGCAAATGTCGGCGGAGCAAGTGTCGCTTCAGGCGGAGCAAATGTCGGCGGAGCAATTGTCGCGTTTTGCGGAGCAATTGACGGCGGAGCAATTGTCGGCGGAGCAATTGTCGGCGGAGCATCTGTCGGCGGAGCAATTGTCGGCGGAGCAACTGTCGGCGGAGCAACTGTCGGCGGAGCAACTGTCGGCGGAGCACCTGTCGGCGGAGCATTTGACGTCGGAGCAAATGTCGCGGAGCAAATGTCGCTGAGCAATTGTCGCGTTTTGCGGAGTAAATGTCGGCGGAGCAATCGTCGGCGGAGCATGTGTCATGGAACCGTTTTATATACCTAATTTATTGTGAATTTCCTTGAAGAAGACGCTATTTTGCTACACAAAGAATGTAGCCATTTTCATAACTTTGTTTTTTTTTAAGTCGGGAGACCACTTGATATGGCGTGCTTTGAACTCCACGCCCTAAATGTGATGATTTTTTAAAGCCATTCTTTTGTCAGAATATTTGTGTTTTTTACACAATAAAAGTATATAAATTACTGAATGAACAATTGAACTGTAAACACAACTTTCTGCAAATTTCCACTTTTCTATCGTAATTTTTTTTCCACTTGGGCCGAATTAGGTTTCCTTAATTTTCTGCATTCATATGATATCCAACATGAAATTATATGGCATATAATAATCATATTATGACTGGATGACGAAAATATGATTCCTACTAACTTCATCTTATTGTTTGCTCAATATACAATTCATAAGGAAAATGTAATTATACATTCAAACAAATTAATTCAGTTGTTATTTTTCTAGAAGTTAAGAGACCTCGTAGATAATTTGAAATACCTCGTAAAGAGAAACAACTTAAAGATAAAGACCAGTTCTGGTCATGCGATTGCATTGTGAAAGAAACGTTGTGGAATCGATCAGAAAAGGTTGATCATCTAGCATATAAGTATTGGTGTGTACTGCAAGGTTCTGGAATCATCAAAATGATAAGAAATTTGGCCCAGTCTTGGTAAAGTTACAAGCACTGTACACAGAAAGTTGTATGTGGGACTACGCGACCACGAGCGCGTTATCTATTTGGTCCAAATAGATATAACAATTTACCAAATATATCAATTAGTAGGCGGTTTCCCGACTTTCCCGGCAAAATTTGTATCATCACGAATTAGTCAAAACACATTCTTTCTCATGATTGGTAATGAGAGCTTCCATTTTATTTTTTTGAGAGAGGGGCGTTTCCAAAACTGGTCTTTACCTTTAACCTCTCAAAGGAAAAGTTGGCAAGATTAACCAAATTCCGAAAAAAAATATGTTGACGAGTATGAAATAATGTGAAAACATGTATAATCGTAGATATTGCGTTTATTTGTTAATTCATGTAAACTGTGTAATACGGGTAGGCTTATTCTATTATTTTTAAGCAATGAATTCATTGTTAGGGGGTTAAAATACATCGAAGGAATATTACCCTCTTATGAAATATAAAAATGCAGATAAACAGATACGAACAATCGGAGAAAGTAGATCCGGCAGTGTGTACATGATGCGTATGAATACATTCTGTATTGTGGTAGACGTTTCATGCACCACTTGCAAGGTCATCAGTAATTGTTCCGTTCGACCAGTCGTCAGGAGTTTCGGCCCATTATGAACGATACCCCCTGTGGTATAATGAAGTGTCTCTTTTACAGAATGAAAAATGATGAAGGAGTGTATATAAAATATGTATATAAATGTATATAAAACACCTCAGCACAGCTTTTTTTCTTTCTATTTAAAAAAGAAAAGAAAAAAAGGGAAAGATGAAGAAAAAATATTAGGAATTAAATTTTGAACGAAACTGTTCCAGTAGGGGAAACATGGACCGAACGGGAACGAAAGAACGGTGAAATGTTGGGACGGAGAAATGCATACACTCTGTGACATTTCTTTCGAGGTCTCTTCTCTCTTGCCTCGTACTAAAAAATAATAAGTCGATATTTTCTGAAAATAAAATGAGTAAATATAGTCAAAGCAACCTACATTATAATTATTGCCTATTCATGTGTTTATACGCAAACCTTTGAAACATATGACACAAATCTACGTTTCCATAACAAAAAAATATGTACAGAACGAATATGAAAGGACCTGGAAAGATACGGAAAAAAGTTGTCAACTTTCGTTTGATTGATTACAGCTTCCATTTAGAAAGCAGGACTTTCTTACGTTTAAACGGATTTTGCTCAAACATTGAATGATATTTTTCTCTCACTTTAATTTACGCTTAGATTAAAATCAACTAAATAAAATTGTGGCTGCAACTTACCCTTTAAAACTGCAACATTTTCCGTTTGCAAACAGTAGTGCAATTGTAGAATGAGACAAGATGTTTGATAACTTATATATATTTGCATGTAACTCATATTTCCACTGGTGACTCAGAGATTCCCTCCCTATATCTTGTATTCAAAGCCTTTGCTTTTTATTGACATTTTGTCCAATTTGTATAATACGCCATCAAACCAACCTTAGACCAAATGATGAATAGGACATATATATATATATATATATGTGTGTATGTAATGCGAATAGGAACGAGACAATTACGGTTGTGTAGCTTAAAGATCCCCATTGCACGGAGACGGGCCAGTGGCTTCGGCGACACCAGATTCAATCCTTCAATTTGATATACGATATATATGTAGTACAAATTATTCAATGTGGATAATCCTCTCTATACACACACATACACACACACATATATATATATATATATATATATATATATATATATATATTGTTCTTTTTCAAGTCTTGTGTTTTCGGGGAATTTCTGCTCCTTCCTTTATAACATTGAAAATATATACATCTTTTTTGCATAGGATATAAATAATCGTTCAATTTAATTGAAATTCATTTATAAATGCTATCGCAAATGATTTCGAAAAATCGATTTTTGGGGCAACTTCGATACCCTATAAACTGTTCCATATATACGGACATATTATTAGATGAAGTTACCCAGGGTATAGGTTGAACTAATTTTCACTATCGTTAAGTGATCATTATCAAATCAATTTCATTTTTGTTGGTGATATCATTTAGATTACGTTTAGGCAGACGAGTTAGTCATGAAGTTATTCTGTGTTCCTGTTCTTTTGATCTCAATGGTCGTAGGTAAGGCCTATTTGATTTTGTTTATGCCCTCCCTTATTCACTTGATCTCTGCCCTTATCAATCAATTGCCGTATTAACTCAATCCCTTCCTTTATCCACTAAACACTTAATCCGTTCGCTTATTCACCCCTTTAATCACCGAATCACTGCCCTTATTAACATAACCCGTTCCATTATTCAATTTAATTTTCGTCCCTCATTCACTTAATCCTTTCCCTCAATTACTGCCCTTATTAACGTAGTCCATTTACTTATTCAGTCAATCACTTTGATCGCATTCAGTTAATACCTTTGCTAACTTACTTAACTCGCTTAATCCCATTTCACAATCAATGCACTCATGAACTTAATCCATTTCGTTAATCAGTGAATCCCTTTGCTAAGTTCCTTAGTCGATTCCCTTTTCCACTGTTGAATTCTCCCCTTCTTACTTATGCCCATTCCTTATTTACTAAATCCGGTCCCTCATTCCATCCATCTCTTCCCCATTTACTAGAAGCCTTTCCCTTTCACCTAATCCGTTAGCATCAGAAATATATCTTTGTGTAACTCACATTTCAGTTGCAATTATATATATGACGGCTGTAAGCGGATAAATGTTAGCGGAAATTTAAATCTTCATTACTGGTTTTTGTTCTTATTTTATATCTCACTTTTGCCAAGTATTCTTGTACTCCAGTATTCATCTGGCAAATGTAATCATGAATAAGTGGAAAGGGTATTTGGGCTTTCTTTTCCTACAACAATTGGACAGGTTGAATTATAATCTATCAAATCTAGCAAAAAGCACATTTAACTTCTAAAAACGAAAGCAAACTTGAATGAAAACCGCGTTAAAGCTTTGAATGATATGCTGAGATAATGTGTTAATATTATATGTATATATGTTATTGTGAGCGTTGTAGATATGTGAAATAAAGTTCCCTAAAAGGGGTAAAGAGGAAAAAGTATTCATCTGGCAAATGTAATCATGAATCAGTGGAAAGGTTATTCGGGCTTTCTTTTCCTACGAAAATATTTGTTTCCTAGTAATTATAAGGAGTATAATCTTTCAAATGACTTGGTACGTTTTTACGCGTCTTGCTAAAGTGGATACGCCAACGAACTGTGAAGCATTTGGTTTGTGGTTCGAATCCCAGCCCGACAGCGACGTCATTTGGTGAGACATTCATCAACATTGCAACTCTCCACCCATTGGATAATTGGTTACAATATGCAATGCCGAAAGCAATTGAGGCTGTTTTGACATTCAATGCATGCATGTGAATAGTGCAAAGTGGTAGGAATATTCCCTACAAATTGAGTTAGTTCTTACGGTTCTAGGACACCTACCCCCTGGACATCCACCCCCCGGATAACCACCCCCAGTCAACTACCCTACGACAACTACCCCCTACGACAACTACCCCCTAGGGCAACCACCCTTTAGGACGACTACCCCCGGGACAACTACTCCCCGGATAACTGCCCCCAGACAACTACCACTAGGACAACTAACCCCTAGGATAATTCCCCCGGACAACTACCCCCTACGACAACTACCCCCTACGACAACCATCCTCTAGGACAACTATCCTAGGGGTAGTTGTCCGGGGGTAGTTGTCCTAGGAGGTAGTTGTCTTAGGAGGTAGTTGTCTGGGGGTAGTTGTCCGGGGGAATTATCCTAGGGGTTAGTTGTCCTAGTGGTAGTTGTCTGGGGGCAGTTATCCGGGGAGTAGGTGTCCCGGGGGTAGTCGTCCTAAAGGGTGGTTGCCCTAGGGGGTAGTTGTCCTAGGGGTTAGTTATCATGGGGGGGGGGTAGTTAACTGGGGGTGGTTATCCGGGGTGGATATCCAGAGGGTAGGTGTCCGGATACGAGATACGGATTACTTGTATACGGGATTAAAAGTATGTTATTCGAAATCAATACAAATCTTACAAATCTTCTTTGCAATCCCAAGCAGAGAAGCGACAAGTCGCGCATGCGCACTTCACATGAAAAAAAAAATCGGTATGAACAAACACCAACGAAATTTGATTGGTTTTTCAAATTGGTATTTGAGATATGTTAATAGGCATAAGGTCTTTGCATGCCATTTTAAACTGCTGCATTTCATCTCGTCTTAATTTTGTACGCGCCAGAGATACCAATATACGCACATCTTATTCGTGAATCATCGCTTCTAGCCGAGGGTAATCACTTTTTGATGTGAACGTTTTGACACGGTACGCATGGTAGGAAAGAATGATGCACTCTCACGGGTTGTGATTTGATCAATGATCAACCTACTTTCTATAACCCGCTTTATAATGTATAATATTTTAATTATCATTAATAACACAGGTACCTGGGCAATTAATTGCTACACGTGCGCCGGTGGGGCTTGTAATTATCCTTTCGATCCATCTGGATCAGGCGTATCGAACACTTGTCCTAATAGTAGTTTGTTTACAAACAGCTATTGTTTGGTAAGACATCCACTTGCATTATCTAGTATTTTTTGCCCCTTCGAAATTCTCAAACAGGATTTTTGTTTTTAAATATCATCATTAAGTGTCATTCCTTATTCTTGTCTTACTTCGTTTACACTCAGAATGTGTACTTTCATCAACGCAAGACGATAATCATTTGCTCTATTTTCTTATATTTTTCACTTCATGGTTCACCTCAAGTATTATGTGAACTAAAAAACATCTCTCTAATGATATCTTCCATGAAGGGTGTATTCTAGTAAAGATGAAAAATAACTTGTGAGCTTTCTCATTTTTGCGTTGGTACTGTGGAGGAATTTCATAGAAGATGACCCCTAAAAGGGAATAACCTTCCAATGCATTTTCGAAATATGACTTAGAAGAAGCAGAAATGTTTTGATCAAACTTTTATGGCACCTATTTTTGTTATTATCATTACTGTCCATTGCAATATCAATTTCATCATCAATTTTATTGTTATCGTTAATATTTTTAATATATTTATTATTATCATTATCATTCGATAAGACTTGTAAGGCGCGAGCTCTATTTGAAATTAATTGCTCAAGCTTTACTAGTGCACTAAAGGTGACACAACATATTGACATAAAAGTACCATTTTTTATTATGATACAAATTGTGAAACGATGCAATAATAAAGCCAAATTAAGCTTTTTCATTATATTATAATATTTCCTTTTATTTTTTATATTATAACCATTATTATTTTCCTTAAAGGCAGATAAATTAATGTATTAAGTAGTATTATTATTACGACTACTACTACCACTACTACTACTACTACTACCCATCACTGCTATTGTTCTTGTTGTTATTATTTTTATCATTTAGACAGTAGATAGTGGATCGACAATAGCACGTTCATGTGCTCATGCCTGTACTGAGGGCTGCGCAGGCGGTGCCTGTATCTACTGCTGCAACACTAACCTCTGCAATGGAGGTAACACCGTGACAACCGTGGCAACAGGCAGCTACAACTCCGACCTCTCCAATGAAGGTAACACCGTGACAACCAGCTTCGTTACTATGGGCGTGGTCATGCTGGCTGCCTTCACCCTCGCCAGACAATAGGCTGCATAATATGCATCACGTGACCGGGGTCATAGGAGCAATATACACAGCAATAAGTAAGCACTGTTTATTTCGTAGAATTGTGGTAAACAAATACAGAGACTCGGTCTTTCTAACAAAAGTGTGTTTAAGACGATCGCAGAGACTTTCGAGAAAACATCAATAGGCAATTTCAATAGCCCTGTCCTTCAACTACTTAAATGTGCGAACATTGCAACGATGTACTGGCACTAAATAATCGGAATACGATTCCCTTGGAATACACAATAGGGAATTTGCTATTGGGAAAATTTCTTGAAAGTCTTAGCGATCGTGAACCTTTTAAGGTCGTGTGTTTTATTAATTTTGTAATGCATAGCCTATATCTGTTATGTGGTTTCTATTCCATTTCATTTTGTTTCACTTTGTTTTATGTTAATGATGAGGCTGACAGTTCAACTAGAAGAAACTCATTAAGAAATGAAAGAGAAAATGTATAGCAGTATAGATCAGTTATATTCTCATGCAGAATAAGTGCTAGTAAATAATGTCATACTCTTTCTCTATGAGATTGAATTTTAAACATCTGCATACAATAGACATTCCTAATGTGCTTTCAATGTTTTTCATTCACTCAAAAGTCAAACCCCAAAGCGCTGGTATAGATTCTCCGGCCGATTTCTTGAAAAAACATAGCAATTAAAAAATGGGGGATGTAAGGAAATGTTTACAAATAATATTGCTCTTGAGTTGATTTCTTTAAGGTCTTTGCAATTGTGCTTTCTTTTAAAAAGGATAATATTTGGAACAAGTTCAAGAATATGATTTTAGGCAATCAGTTATACCGTGTGTCTCAAAAAAAACGTAACACTTTTGAAATGGTTGCCAAATTGAGCATATATAATTTTATGAAAAAATGTTGATATGTATGGAAAGCTAAAGGACCAACCTTTCATATGATATGAAAAAATTGAAAAAAAAATCATGCTTCGATGAACAGTGTTCACTTAAGTTAGAGGTATGAAAATGGGCCTGCGCAGGATTTTTCCTTCCAATTTTGGACAGGTAAGTTACTTTTAGCATACAAAATAAGTTTGATATGAGATATTCATGATCGATGGATTAAGAGTTAAAAGGATGTTTTGAATACCAGTCCTTTCTCTCTGTCATTTATCAATCCCCAAACACCACCCCTGCCACACACACACACACACACACACACCAACTTCCACTCCCATCTTATTGTATCATTGATCTGGTAGATGTGAACAGGATGAAGGAAGAATGGGAAAATGTTAAATTGAAATACCGTATTCAAAATCATAATTGACATTATGCAACCCACTCTCCTCCCCCCCACAACCTTTTCCCATCCCATCACCTACCCCTTGCCTTTTCTTTATCAGTTTTCTTCCGTAAGTTTGGTGGATCATCAATCACATTTTATTCAGGTTTTATGAATGACCCAAACATGTAATAGCTAAGTACATCATTCATTATGCATTGAAAATACCAGAATTCGAGGTATTCAAAATATCCTTTTGATTCAAAATATCCTTTTGATCCATCGATCATGAATATCTCATATCGACCTTATTTTGTAAGTTACAAGTAATTTACCTGTCCAAAATTGGAAGGAAAAATCCTGCGCAGGCCCATTTTCATACCTCTAACTTAAGTGAACACTGTCCATCGAAGCATGATTTTTTTTTAATTTTTTCATATCATATGAAAGGTTGGTCCTTTAGCTTTCCATACATATAGACATTTTTTCATAAAATTATATATGCTCAATTTGGCAACCATTTCAAAAGTGTTACGTTTTTTTTGAGACACACGGTACAATTAGAAATCTAGATTTCTCTTCACAATCCTTGCTAAAATGAACAAAATTTGTCAAAATATCATTTATACCTGAAACTAAAGAAAGAAAAGCATGTAAAAAATAAGGATTATCATAAATGTAGGTTCATGTGATAATTTTCTGATAACATCGAGAAGAAGCCAATTTGTATCCTTTTGTGATTAAAGCCCCCCAAATGTTAACACTAAGAACAAAACTTTCCTTTTGTTTTTAAATGGTATTAAATCTGCACTCATTATCTTTCATAAACAATAAAGTAAAAATACAAGGAAGATATACAGTGCTAAATATAAGTCAACAATATTGATGTGTAATCTTAATTATTTAAAATGGATGAAGAAAAAAAAAGCATTTGATGCCATATAGTTATCATTACCATCATACGTTGATAACTAGAAGAGCATTATGTCTATCTAAAGCCCGGCGCACACTACACGATATGACTGCAATCAGATTTTGGAAGAATTTGTGTTATAATTTTTATATGAACATTTAAAATCTAAAATGTTAATGACCGAGGATATTAATAGTAATATTGTTTGATAAAATCTAAATTTTAAGAGATTTATGCTTCCTTAATGGAGAGGGAAACCTGAATCGGTAAAGAATCGTAGTGACGTCAGACCAGTACTACGATTGGCTACTATTTAAAGCCGATTCGGCTTTTATTCTGACTAGGAGAGACTAATGCACTGAAATCGCGGTTGTTAATATTCTTATGGTTCTTTGAACAGGATGATAGTGGTTGTTCAGATTTCCATATCTAATACAACCGCCCTTTTTACCTATACCGGATCGCAGGAAAATTGTGTAGTGCGCGCCGTGCTTAATAAGTATATGAGAAAACGCCCTTCCGGCTCTCAACAGACGTTTAGTAAGATAACCTGATGTGTTCACCCCCATCTCTTGTCCACTTTAGGCATGGTTGTATATTTTGCTTTCACTTTGTTTTGTTCTTTTACTCTTTTAATTCCCTTTCTTCTTCTTCATCATCTTTGTCTTCTTCTTTCTCTTCTTCTTCTTCTTCTTCTTCCTCTTTTTTTTCTTTTTTTTTCTTCTTCTTCTTCTTCTTCTCCAAAGTGATCTTCTTATTTTTCCTTCTCTTTGTTATCCTCCTATATGCATTTTTTTCCCATTTTCGCTTCCTACTGTTTTTTATGTTTATACTGCTTTTATCTATGCCTTTTCCCCTCTCAGCCTTTACTCTTCCTCTTTAAATCTCTCCCCTCTTAATTTCAATAATTTACATCGTATTTGCAAACTTTTCTCCTCTCTCTTCAGTGCTACTCTCGATATTTTCCACCACATACACTTGTTCCGTTTACCGTTTACTGCTTACTTCAGTCCTTTTCCTTTCACATGGTTTCAATAGAATTATGTTACTTTATGCGAATTCAGATTTCTTTCTAATTTGTGTTTCCATATTTTGCATTAAGCTATATTTCTCGTATTTATACTGATTTATTTTTCAGATTCAATACATCATGTTATATTATGTTATATATTAAATTGTGTTAAACGCCGCGATGAAAGTTGTATTTGAAATACACCATTTTGAATGAATGAATGAATGAATGAATGAATGTAGTGCTAAGGAAAAAATCAATCTTTGTCAAATAAACATTTAGCGGTAAATGGCTTTTTAATGCATGAATGTAACTATATTGCTTTTACGTCCAATATTGACCATGAATAATTAATTACACGTTGTGTTGTAGTAGTCAAGGTTGTGTGTGTGTTTTATTCATATTTACTCAGAGTTTCTATAGTCAATACAATTTCCACCCTTTTTGTAGTTTTCTTTTAATAATTAAACGTACCAATTACTTCTACCTTGTTTTACTTCCTTGTCCATAGTATTGTGTCATTTTCCCACTAAGTGGTTCTCATGAATAGAGAAGTTGGTTTAACCAATTTGTTGAGTCTCGATTCTCGTTGGATAAGAATGAATGTGGGTTTTTATTTATATTTACTCAGAATTTCTAAAGTCAATCAATTTTTCACCCTTTTTGTACTTTTCTTTCTGTTGTACTGATAGTCAAGGTTGAGTTTGGGTTTTTATTCATATTTACTCAGAGTTTCTATAGTCAATAAAAATTTCACCCTATTTGTACTTTTCTTTTAATAATTAAACGTACCAATTACTTCTATCTTGTATTACTTCCTTGTCCATAGTATTGTGTCATTTTACCACTAAGTGGTTCTTACGAATAGAGAAGTTGGTTTAACCAATTTGTGGACTCTCGATTCTCGGTGGATAAGAATGAGCATCGGTTTTTATTCATATTTACTCAGAGTTTCTTTAGTCAATAAAATGTTCACTCTATTTGTAATTTTCTTTTAATAATTAAACGTACCAATTACTTCTACCTTGTTTTATTTCCTTGTCCAATTATTGTGTCATTTTACCACTAAGTGGTTGTTACGAATAGGAAAGTCGGTCTAACCAATTTGTTGAGTCTCGATTCTCGTTGGATAATAATGAATATGGGTTTTTATTTATATTAACTCAGAATTTCTATAGTCAATCAATTTTTCACCCTTTTTGTACTTTTCAAAACAACCTATCTGGTAACGATTGAAGGGTAGTCCAAACCTTGTAATAATTTCTATTTTCATGAATGCAAAACAAAATTAACGCAAACAGAATAGCGAAAGTTTCAAATAATCGGACCAATGGGAAGAAAGCTATGACTGTTTCAAAAATGTGATCGCTAAATCTAAGCGAATCTCAAATTGGAAATTTGGTCAGTGGACTGTGACTTCGTCAAGGACAACTCTCCCGTTTGTTGAGTACAGAAATATCGTGAATATCTTTGTTTTCCTCCCATGCGCCGTATCCCTTCGGCCACGACATAAAATATATCAACACAATCGCAACTATTAAAAAAAAAATCAACCAGAAGGCAATTTCAATAGCCTTGTGCGTCACCTATTAAAACGCGCGAAGATGATAATCACGTGTTACATGATTTTATGGGACAAACAATTTGGTTATTGAAATTCCCCTTCAGTTGTTTTTTCGAAAATAATAATTGCGATCGTGTTGATTATGGAAAACATTTAATTGTTGATTCCCTTTATAAAAATGAAAAAGGTCATTCATTTTGGGGAAAATGAAATTTTAGTCATTTTGTGTCTTGGACCAAATGGAAAAGTTGTCCGGCACTACATCAAAGTGACACTGCTGATTCAGCCAATCCGTAATTCCTATATGCATACAATAGTGAACAAATTATAGACTTTTATTACCACTGAACGTCACTTCACATTGAAACATATATCTGTACTATAAACCTGCACGTAAAGACCACCTGACAGTAATGGTCACTCTCCTTGTGTCAATTGAGTGGTTCTTATATTCAGGTTTTGACCGTGTTTAAAACAATCAAGTGACCCATGGGTAATGGAAGGGCATACAGAGAGAGGGTGAAGGAGAGAGAGAGAGAGAGAGAAAGATAGAGAAGGGGGAAGGGGGGGAGAGAGAGGGGGTTTGAACTTTTTGTAGAAAATGTTATACACAGATCATGGAAGGCATGGAGGGGCGTAGAGAGAGGGAGAGGGGGAGTGGAGGGAAAGAGAGAGAGAGAGGGAGAGATGGGGGAGGGGAGGGAAAGAGAGAGAGAGGGGGAGGGAGAGAGAGAGGGAGAGAGATAGGGGTAGGGAGGGGGCGGTGGCACTGTCTAAGTCCTGAAGGTTGATGTTCATTTAATTAAGTGATCACTTGTCCTACACAGCTTGACGTAACTAAACGTGATGCCCAAACCACGGAGGGCATATAGAGGGGCAAAGAGAAAGTGAGACAGAGACAAAGAGCGGGAGGAGGGGGGGGGGGGGGATTTCTTTAATCTAAAGCGCATCTTGTGTAGTCCAATGCTGTAAGTACTATATTAATCGATATTATGACAATTTTTTATCCCAAGGTTATGTTGTAGCTGATTGAGGATTAATCATGATTACTGACATGGTGTAATTTACAGGTAATTTTCTTTCTCACAGTGCTATAAAAGGGCATATAACATAATCGTGTATACTTATACCGTATAGTGCTACATCGAAGTGTGTAGCGAGCCTACACTGTGTGTTACACATGTGAGATAACACATCACTGCTTTATATAGTTGCTGTTGGTTACGCACAGATATTGCGTACATTGAGTTAGATATGAAATAAGCTTCAAAGGGATTCGGGTATCCTTGCCTCAGATTCTTTAAAACATGGATTAAGCTCATGCTGCAATGATGCAATCATAATTATAAACCTTTAGGTCAGTCAGGAATCCCGTGACTTTTACAAGCCGATCGCCTGTCTGATTATCAAGATAGTTATGATTGGAATTAGAAATGTCAAAAACCGTTTTCCTAACGGTTTTTAAAACACTTCAGTCTATTGGGGAAAATGAGTATGGTAAAACCTGTCACTCAAAGATTTTTATTTTTTTGAAGCACTTCATGATTAGTTTCAAGCGCCATTTTTGTAGGGCTTCAGATCAATATTTTACCATATCACAGACACTGATAACACATAGAGACATGCATTTCAGATTTGTAAAATTGGAAACATTTTTAAACAATGCCTTTAAGGTCCATTATTAGGACTCGTTCAGAGCATGGTGGTAGGTATAGGGTCGATGTCTGCATAATGATCGATCGAGCTAAGTTTGCTCATTACGTAGAAGAACTAAGAGTACAGCTTAAATATATAGTATAAGAGAATACGGTGTGTGTGTATAAAATATTGGAGTGCTGTGTGTACAGACACACTGACAGACCCACACACACACGCGCACACGCACACATACACACCACACACACACACACACTAGGTCACAATGTAGCTATATTTAGTGCTTGACTTAAAGTTGAAAGTCAGTCATTGAGACATTATCGAAACAGACTGCATAATAAAGTAATGAGGCAATTTGTTCCTATTTATTCACATTCAGTGCAAAATATTGCACACTTGGCAATTCATGACACAATTTAGTATTAAGATAATGCTAAGACATTAAAGTTAACGATGCAAATTTACAGTGTACCAAATCGTTTGTGTATCAAGAATGTATGGATTTTTAAAAATCTGATATCACTTTGATTGAGGGATTATCAAGTTTGATCTAATATCTCTTGTCATGGCATATTTTTCGCCCTGTTTAGTAATATCATTGGAAATTATGTTTATTCCTTTAAAAAAATAATACCATTGATATTATTTTGTTTTGACATTGCAGCCATGGAGTGAGCAGTGCATCCGAATGAGGGGCAGATTCAAAAGTAAAAAGTTGCAAATTGCACTGGTAAGCACTGGTATTGTTTTGCAGAGCACTCTTCTTTGTTTGATATAACACAGTGCCATATTTGTTAATGACTGTGAACGATTGTTCCCAACTGGCCATTTATGAATGCCAAATTCTAAAGAATCTGAAAATCAAGCGACCATGAACAGTGGAGGGGCATAGAGATATAGAGAAATATAAAGAGAGAGGGAGAGAGACAGGGGCGAAGAGAGAGAGAGAGAGATAGGGGGGACGAGATGTCTCTAAGGTCACGTAACCATTACCTTTCTAGTTAACATGGTCAAAGGTCATTCACATTGTATGTACAACTCGTTGTTGTTGGCTTTATATAAGATGGCACTATTCTATCGCTTGGGTTTTTCCAAGCAACATTTTTGCTCCAGATAGTATTTGTACACTATTCACGCTAACAAAAGAAGTAATGGTCGCACGTCTGTAATAAAATCCAATTATTTTCGGTGAATCCCCTTGTCCCGTAGATAATTTAATGGTTAAAAGATATCATTATAAATCGTAGATACTCTATTATTTGTACAGGTTTTTTTTTCTTCTTCATACATGTTTGTTCTTAAAAAGGAATTAATACCGGTTTAGATCAGCTAGTGCCATAAGAAAGTAGGATGTGGTCCCAATTGGATATTTGAGGGACTTTATTAGTCGCGCAAGGAACCTAATCCGATTTAATTTTGATCTCCACCACACCAACGCATTGCGACCTCCCTCAACTTACTTACTGCCAGCCGAAGATGGCGTGATCCCTAAATCAGTGCGCCTGCCGACAAAAATAAGTTTTTATCTTGACGGTTTTCAGGCTGGGCGTACGAGTTTGTTGATAACGCCATCTTCAGCGGATTGAATCAAGCCTAGGGAATGTAGACTTTTAGAGAAAAAGAGAAAAAGAGAAAAAGAGAAAAAGAAGAAAAAAAGAAATTAGAAGAGAGAACTGTCTATATTAACGTTTAAAATCTTCACGTATATGATCTGTTTTTTATTGGTTTTCGGACAAAATTTTGAAGAAACGCGGTGGAGACGACTAGACATAGGGGAAGGCGGGGTAAGTTGAGCCAGTTTTTGGTATTTGCATGTTAGGACCGAAATGATTGATGATTTTGCAGAAGTGAGTAGCTTACCTTCTAATTTAATGCTTGGGGAAACATTTTGTAGCTAGTTTAAGTTTCTAACCCCACACCGAAAGTCACTGTGACCTTCGAAAAAACTTGGGTCAAATGGCTCAACATGCCCCACCTGAGGGGTAAGTTGATCCACCCTCTGGGGTATGTTGAGCCACACAGGGGTAAGTTGATCATTGTCCCAAATGAAGACAACTGAAGTACAAAATCATTGTTTCACCTGAAAAATATTTAATGTGGTAATGTTCTACAACACTTAACAAAATGATTACTTTGTCTTCGTGGTTCTAGTAATCAGTTACAAACATATTGAGTCACACTCTCATAGAAAAAACAACATTGTTTACTGGTAAGATCCCCCCTGTCACAGCTTCAAGTCAACAGT
Source organism: Strongylocentrotus droebachiensis (assembly GCA_035222895.1). Taxonomy (NCBI): domain Eukaryota; kingdom Metazoa; phylum Echinodermata; class Echinoidea; order Camarodonta; family Strongylocentrotidae; genus Strongylocentrotus; species Strongylocentrotus droebachiensis. The sequence continues at coordinate 52,019 of JAVYIG010004652.1, forward strand.
TATATTTAAAAACATATGTCCAAAATACTTAAATTATCTTTCACCCCAAGTAAAACTAATTGAAGTACAAAACCATTATTCTGTCTCAAAAACAGTTAAAGTGCACTACCTAACAAAATATTTCAATGCACCTCAGTTGTGTTCATTTATAATTCAATCCAGCTGCCACAGTTTCAAGTCACATTAAAACAAAATGGTGCCAAGTACACCCAGAAAGGCCAATAATCGGACGGTGGCAATTAAGGCACAATATATCTCGCTTATCAATGTCGGTTTCATCATCTGAAACTCTTAAACATGTCAGATATCAAGTCAACTAAGCTGCCAACGTGACAAGTCAGTTTTGAACACAAGCTGTCCAGAACAACGGGCAGAACTGCCAACGCTCTTCGGCTGTGGCAGCTTACGCAAGATGTCTTCCAGTTCAAAGCCTGCTTCATCATCTGGGTTTGGAACAAACACTGGGTCAGTTCCGACTTTTCCAGCAACTTTCTGCAGGAAGACACCTTCAAACTGAAAATCCTCTCCATTCAGTACATCCACCCGAGCAATGTAATGCACAAATCTTGATTTTCCAGCACATTTGACAACTACAAAGTCACCTTCAATGATATCCATATCACCATCACTGTCCACATCTGATTCGTCATCGTACTCAACTTCTGAATCACAATCTGTCTCACTGGAACTAGGGGTTTTGGATCTTGGGGGACATTTCTTCTTCTCTTTAACTTTGAACAAGGATCTCTTTGGTTTCTTGGCAGATGGCTTCCGTTTGCGATTTTCGGATAGGGCTGCAAGCTCTTGGCGAACTGGGGTATCAGTCAGAATCTTTGTGCTGCCTTTTTTGCGACCGGCTCTCGTCTTCTTTCTTGCTGTTGCTTTAGGAAACGGATGAACATCAGATGGTGATACGTATGGACGAGGCACAACATTGCTCAGACTGGGTTCCCTGGAGGTGGACGGCTGAAGACCATCTATTTGCTCTCTTTGTGGCTGGACATCACCACCTGGTGGTCTTGCATCTACAGGGGGTTGATTCATCTCGGTGCCATCTGCAGCAGCATGATCTCGCTCACGTTCGGTCGGGGCAGCAGGGGCAGAACCAGCAGCAGGAGTCTCACCTGGTGGCCTTGCATCTACAGGGGGTGGATTCACCTCGATGCCATCTGCAGCAGCATCATCTTGCTCACGGTCAGTCGGGACAGCAGGGGCAAAATCTAAGTCATTGAAAATGTCCCTGTTGAATGGATGGATACCTGTCGCTTGAAAGCCTGCAATGATGTTCGATGGCGTCACAGCAAGCATTTGTGCTTGGTTCACCAGGGTTGGAATTTCATAGATAGTCACAGTTTTCCCAGGGTTAGAACGTAACCATCCATCCAAGGCTCTGTTGTAAGCCGTCTTCAATGGCCCATACACTGATCGATCTAGAGGCTGGAGGCGATGTGACGTGTGAGGTGGTAATGTTAGCATAACAACACCATGAGATCTTGCAGTGTCCACAGCATCAAGAGAAATGTGGGTGTCATGGTTGTCAAGTATCAGGAGAATCTTCCTCTCTGGTGTACATCTGGTGTGCTTGATGATGTGATTGAGGTATTCCACGAATGTCTCCTGATTTATCCAGCCACTACGGGTTGATCTGCCTATGCACTGAGTTGGCCCCCCTCTAACAAAGTGTTCTCTATAGTTTACTCTTGGAAAGATGAATAAAGGAGGCACGACTGAGCCAATTGCACTCACAGTGTACACAACGGTTACCAGTTCCCCACGTTCAGCAGAGGTGATTGCGCCGACCTGTTTTTTCCCCTTCTCGGTCACAACAGCAGCAGGCTTTTGAACTGTGGTGCACCCAGTTTCGTCTGTGTTGTAGATTTCACTTGGCGAAAACTTGTATTTGTCCATCACCCGGGCAAGATTGTCAAAGAACTTATCAACAACTGGTCGGTTGAACGCAGTGGCACGTCCTAAAGATGTGGCCTCTGGATGCCTTATTGCCAGCTTTTGTCGCTTCTTGAAGCCTAACCACCAATCCTGGCCTGCCTTTTTCTCACGGTCCCAGCTGGCTGGCACGTCAACATTGTTTCGTTTTGCAAACTCATATGCCAATGTACAGCACCTGTTCACTGACAGACCATGAAACATATCTGATAACTGTTTCACATGATCTCCCAAATCTGTCTCCATGTCAGGAGAAAACACCTGATGCCGCAAGGCGACGGGTGCATAGGCAGTCCCTTGTTGTCCATCTCTCCTTTCAATATAACGTTTCAGCGTCATTCGATCAATGGCAAAGTCCTTAGCTGCACTCCGCACACTCTTTCCGCCAGCAACAGCATCAGCCGCTCGTTCCATAACATCGGGGGGAGTTTGTCCTCGATTCGTCTTTCGCTTGTAGTTACGCATTTCTCATGTGCTTCTGAAAGAAAATAATGGATATAAAATATATGTTTAGTACAAAGTCCATCTCAAAACATTGTTATTCAATTCTAAATTCCAAAATACAATGCGAATTGTTTTGTAATATACTCATCCAACAATATTTAGTAAGTTGGTCAGACCCTACGGGGTAAGTTGAGCCATGGCTCAACTTACCCCAGTCTGAACTTTCTGAGATATCACCACATACACACATTTTCTATGCATTCATTGTGTAAACGGCTATGACAAGCATGGAGACCCATACATGGACTAACAATTGTCATCATATATCCATATTATATCTATGCTGCATATGGAAGAAAAGTACACTTACCTCATTCACACGTATTCACTTTTATGGCAGAAAATCAGATTTTTCCCTCTGCAACGTTGGTTTCTGTTTCAATCTAAAAAGCAATATGGCAGGGTGTAGGGATATGCAATATTTCATCTATAGATGGCGCCACCACAATGTTTGACTCATTCATAAATGGCTTAGAGGGGATGGATCAACTTACCCCTATGCTCAACTTACCCCGCCTTCCCCTATTGGTGGACGTCGGAGGGCCTAGGCTCAGCATTAGGCTGAGTTGAGAAGCTTGTCACAACGTACCGTGTCCGAGTTGGTCCTTGGGCGTCCTATATAGCCGATAAGCCTTTTGCTCGCCAGCCACTGAATTCTTCAACATTAAATAAAAGTTTAGCTTTTAAAAATCCAATTCATAAAAATCTATGTATAAAAAAAAGTAAATCTAATTTTAAAGGAATACAAATCCTAAGAGAAGAGGCGTAAATATTCACTTCTGAATGACAAACGCCTATAAACTAAAACAACAACAACAACAACAATTAGAGAACCGGCCAGATTCTGGACTACACATGTACACTAGTAGCTATGACCAAATTGTAATTAGTCTTAGTTGCAGCCCTGTAATGAAGACAAAAAAAGTGAATACAAAACTTTTAAATTTTCGGAAGGTTAAGGAAAAACATTGCCATTCGTAAAGCTTATTTTTCATTAATTTATATTATCTCGTGTATGACACATGGCTCTTATGAGAATTTAATAACAGGTGTGCGCCCTGATATTTCGAGTCTGAAAATCTTCTTGGGCTAGACCATAGCTAGTTGTTTTATAAATTTTGTTGCAACAGTGGAAGTCTCTTCTGATTGCTCAGTCATTTCATGGAGTTAACAGAGATTGTTAACGTGGGAGAAAAGTATTTGGGGCTCTATGATTTAACATTGTGACACAAAGCTAATTGAAAGAGAGAGACAGAGAGCCATGACAACGGAAGTCGTCTCTGATTGACACTCATGGTTCCCTGCCATATAGATTGTACCAGGGAGGGAACTATTTGGAACTCCACGATTTAACATAACCTTACTCGCGTACGCGTATCTACGTGTCCCAACTATCTTTCTAAACACTGGCGTACTGACGGGGGGGGGGGGGGGGGGGGCTTTGACATTTGCAAATGACATGATTTTCCGGGGGGGGGGGGTTCTCACTTCACTTCTGATAATTCCCCTTTTTTTTTTTACCTTGAAACGTGCTCCTTTTCCTTTCTTATAACTTTCCCTTTTGGATATGTGCCCCTTTTTCCTTCACCATAAAATGTGCTCATGATATTTTAAAGCAACTGAGAGCAATTATTTCATTCATTTTGCCCAAAGCTCGCTCGCTACGCTCACTCGCATTTAAAATTGATATAAGTATGTTTATCTTATTAAATATCTTTTCGTATCTTTTTATGATCAGATTGTGCTTAAAACCTCGTCAGAATTTATTTTTTCCTCTTTAAAAGAGGTAGTTTTCGCACTAGGACCTCACAAATCTAAAAATATGTGCTTGCTCGCTTTGGTCGCTCGCAAATAAATATATATTCAGACCATCACACCTAACTGCAAATTATGATGCTTAAGCAGTATCTTGGGCTATTTAAAGAGATAGAAAAACATTGACAGGCTTGCAACGAACAGTCATGTATCACGTGTCACGTTCACATTTTGCGCAGTTTCGTAAAATAGGTGACTCTAATTTACGAAGTGTAGGGTCTACCATTCGTTGTTTTCCACGACGGTAATGATCCACGAATGATCACGTCTACCAAAACGTGACGTGAGAGTTTAATCAATATTTTTAAAATTGCAAGCGCTTGTTACTAAGACTAGTCATGACGTCACCGTAATGTGTATGATTTGTGTATTATATGTACGTACGTACAGTATACGTATCGCCTGCGCCTAGCTAGCTGACAACGCGTCGCGTTGATATCGACAAGGACGAGGCCGGCACGGTTCGACGACGTGGCGATCGAGGCTAGCCAGCGCTCAGCGAGCCGCAGATTATCGATGATACAAAAGTGAGAGTGGCCGAGCTTCCTGGGTGACAATGAGTCGGGGAGACAGAGTAAGAGTAAGACTGGTGATGGCCTGGCCTAGTGTTTCATAGAGATGCATGTTCGTAAAGTCACGCATGACTTTTTGAACGACTGGAAGTGGAATATGGCAATCACAAATGGGCGCCTCATTCATTTTTAATCGCATTATTTAATCATTAACGATTAGCTAAAGTTGAAATAGGCCTCTGCAGATGACGATGAACATTCTCACATGTGAGAATGTTTATCATGTTACACTGTTAAGTCGTAAGACGCTATGACTGTCTTAACCCTTAAACCAGGCCAATCCGGGTTATTTTGGCTATGAACTGGCCGTGTTAGGGGGGTGGGGGTGGATTCAACCCCACCTCCCCCGCGGTCTGGTTAGGGTTACACACATTTTTAGTGCAAAGCCAAAGGCCACAATTTAAATGAAATTATTTGAAATGCAGTCATACTTTGTTAAAACATCAGGAAAAACTTTGGGCTCACATTTTATCAATTCATGTTCTAGTCGTTAGTAAAAACATGCATAACTTTACGAACAGCTGTATAAAAAACAACTCCCTGGCAGGGGGGGGGGGGGGGGGGTGTTGGCAAAGTCGAGCATACATATACGCAGAGTAAACCACAGAGTTACACAACATATTCTGGCCTGGAACTGTGTGTGTGCGTATTGGGTTTTTACAGACGTGTATCAATCAGATATGATTATTTACGTCTGGGGACCGACCTTTAAACGTCACCATCCGAAAGACGTGACTCAGTTTCGAACTTGCGTCCTCGCCTGAATCAACTTTTTTGCCATTAGTCTCTTCTCGATGACAATTTGCATTATTTTTTTAATTGCCAGCGTCAATTTGCATGAGCTTTCGTAGATTGCATATAGCAAATCAACAAATTGTTGGGTCACGTAACCCAACACTTTGTAGATTTGGGTGACCTGTTTTACGAAAGGGAGCAAGACGTGAACGTGAACGTGATACGTGAATGTGATACGTGACTGTTCGTTGCAAGCCACATTGACATTGTCTCTTAAAATTTAATCACGATGTAGGGGTGTATACCAATGTCTAGAATTAGCATTTTCACTTTGAGATTTCCCTTTGTAGGTGCCACTTTTTTTCCAGAGAGTGCCCCTTTTGTTGGTGCCCCCACCACGTTTTAAGACGCTCCACCGACCCTTGATAATGGGTTTGATATTAACTTATCATCTCATTGCTCAAAGTGTGAAGAACATTATGGCTTTAGACCTCTGAGTCGGTTCTAGGATAATTACCCCCTGGAAAACTACCCTCTAAGGACAATTACCCCCCCCCTATTCGTTAAATGGGGAAGTCCATCCTGATAATAAGTTGGTTTTAATCAAAGCAGATTTTTTTTTTTTTGGGGGGGGGTATATTATTCTTGAGGGGTAATTTTCCGGGGGGGGGGGATAATTGTCCTAGGGGGTCCGGGGGTTAATTGTCCTCGGGGGGGGGGGACAGATTGTCCTAGGAGATAATTTTCCGGGGGGGGGGTAATAATCCTCTGGGTGTGATAGTCCTTGGGGGGTAATTGTCCTGGGGGGGGGGGGACATTTCCTGAGGGTTAATTTTCCAGGGGGGTAATTATCCTAGAACCGACTCAGAGGCCTAAAACCATACATCCTGTTAACCCTTTAGGCCTATATGAACTTTTTATTTCTATTCAAGTACTGCTGACATTTAGAATGGATATGCCTAAAACAAAACAGCATGTGGAAGATGTATGTTGTACTGTGCATATTGCATGTATTGTATACATTATAATAGGGTTTATTGTGAATATCTGTGAGCATGGATACTTTCAATCCTTATTGCTCCTAAACAAAAAATATTATATCTCTGAAATTGTTATATGTTTTAGTGAACATGTCAGAGATTACATTTCATGAAAAGTCAAAGTCACGTGATCCACAAGGTCAATTTCAAGGTCAAATATTAGGTCAAGAGGTCAAAGTACCCCAACATGTACGAATCTTCAAAATGGCGGCAGATTTGGAATTCTTATTGAATACCCTTTCCAACAATACACATTTTGTGAAGATTGACCCATTATGTCCCGAGATACAAGGGTTCAAAGGTAGGCCCGCCACCCCTATTTTTGAAAAAATCTCAAAATTTGGTGGGCCTTATCTCCCAAACCCCTCACCCGATTATCCTAAAATTTGAGATTTGGTGCTGTGAGATCACACTCAACAAGTACACTAAGTTTCATCAAAAAAAAATGGTCGGGTTAAAACCATTGGGTGATTTGACATGGAATGACCCTTATACCACAACTTAACATAGGACTTGAATTGAGAAACCCTACTATAAGTTCTATAACATACCAAAAATCAACTAAATCTCCAACAAATCTTTTTTTAAATCTGTTTCGTGTCAATTTTCTTATATTTTTTGGAGTATTTTTCCTTTAAATCGAAGACATAAGTATATTACATGCACTTTCTCAAAGGTTTCACGGCAAACCGCTGCACAAAACAAGTGCATACCAACGATGGGGTGTGTTGACGCACGTGCGTGAGGTAAGCGACTGTAATCTCAGATCCTCATAAAATTCATGCAAGTATGACTTATGAATTGATGATGATCATTTCAGGGGCTGGCCCTGCCGAAAGCTCGGGGTACCTAACTGGAGTAGCAGGGTGACCAGACGACAAACCACAGACAAACTACTTTATGACGTTGAAAATTAAAGTGCAACTTCAAGATAATTCTGTTAATAATACTTGCATTTTCAAACTTGTAAACCTTCTCAAAATGTAAAAAATATTACCATAGATCACGAAGACTTATACAACATTTCTAAATAAATGACTAAATTCACTTAATCTGATCATAATTTGTCCATACTCACCCATTTTCCGTGAACTCAACTGTCTCACTTTGAGCAAGTAGCGTCGTTCATAAATCTGCATAATTAAAGTGACGAAATGAGGTCAAACAAATTTACATATTTCTTTAACGATACTATCGATAAAATACATATTCATGACGCTCTTATCCAACCAGAATGCCGCCTAGGGTTCTTATTTCGTCTTCAAATGATCCAACAGAGGCGGAGCCTAATCGGATTTGCGTATGGATTTCGCGCGTGCAGCTTTCTGTCTACAATCTACAATATATATTTAAACGTCTTTGGTTTATCCCAGATGACCAACCTTTTAAAGCTCGCGGGCCACAGCTAACGAATGGCATAACTCAGCGGGCCGTAGGTAGTCTCCCCCCATACAAGTTTGCAAAAACAAACAAGCAAACAACAAAATCAGTGGAAAACAATATCAGGCTTACTTTTTAAGTGTGATTTCTGGGGCTGCATTTGATGGACAAGTTTCAGGAAGTCAGAGTTCAGAACCGTCGTACTAAGCCGAAGAGATGCTTCAAGCTGTTCGTCAGTTAACCTTGATCGAAGTTTTGATTTAGTAAGTTTCATGAGAGAAAATGTTTATTCTCAGATATATGTCCTTCCAAACAGTGAGAAGATTTTCTTGGCGTGTCCTCGAATGTTTGGGAATTGTTCTCGTGGAAGTTAAAGTAGATATTCATTGATTTAAAAAAAACAACTTTAGTTTCATTATTGCAAAGTTGAAACTTTAATTCGACAAGGATATCAAAATTCAATGCTTGGAAACATTCGAAGTAATGATTATCTTTCATTAAAAAACGCTTAAATACGGCCCCGGCAAGCACCTGAAGAGCTCTCCGAACGCAGCTGAGATGTGTGAGATCACAGTATGGACATGACTTGCACAAGCAGACGATGTCCCATGACATCTCACACATTTGCAGTGCCTGTGTTTTCATTTTCTCTCGAGTTCTTTCTCTTACTTCACTACCGTCAGGCTAAATGTATAATATATTACCTCACTCTAATCCCCGCGCATGGTTTTATTTTGATGACAAATGCAGCGATACAAAAATAAATGAATCTGTCGCCTGTAAACAAAATAAGACGCCATTGTATATTCAGCTGCACACACCGGGGTATGTTCGGCGTTTCAAGAGGGAACAAATGCCGTCCTTTATATCATTCCAGGGGTTTTCAATTTGAAAGTCTGGTTTCTTTGATTTTTAATTAACCCCTATCCTGTGTATTTACAAGCAAAAGATTTTAGTTATCAGAATCGGGTCATATCCCCCTTTGAATGGTTTGACATGCCATTACATTTATATACACTAAACTCATTATAATTTGAGAAATAATAGCTTTGCAATTATGTTCATTCTCTATGGGATGTCATCTGCTTGGGCAGTGTTGGTCCATATAGTGACGCCATTAAAACATCGTTATTTTCCCGGCGAATCTCTCGTATATCCCAGCTGCTATGGAGGTGGTTGTATTTGTATTTTTATAAATTACCCGATATGTAGTTGACCTAAAACGTGTACGATGGCTATCTGTTAGCTTACCAGTTTCTAGTGATACATTGATTGACATATTTGTGATCTTCTTTGAATTTCACCTTTAACGGTAGAATAGAAGTAAATCCCTGTTCCTGACCAGGCACTGGAAGTCTGCCTTGATGAGTGGATCACTCTGGAGAGACAGCAGTTCTCCGAGCAGTTCAAGTTGTTCGCAAGTAGTTGCAGCATAAACGTCAAATCCAAGTTGATTTAATACCAAGTCAAAGTCAGATTGATACCTACGGAAATCAGCTAAGCGTACAGTGAATTTCTATATGTGTCGATCAATTGATGCAACGTAGTCCTGCACCGATCGGCGTTCATTTCCAAAAGATTTGAGTAAATGGAAATGACTGAAATCTTCTTGTGACAACTGGCGTTTGAGTAGCTTCAACTTGTTGGTGAAAGCATTGATACTGGCAATCATGTCCAACATTTTTTTGGTCTGTCCCTGAAGTTCCATGTTTAGACTGTTGAGTTGACAATTGCATGCTCAATCAATTTCGTCACGGCTCCTGATCTTGTACAAACATGGTAGGGGCACCATCAGTAGTACCCCCACTGAGTTTTCCCCATGAGTTCTATAATCCAATGTTCTCGACGCCCTTGACTGTTTCTGCTGGTACGTCTGATCCGGTTGTGATGCCTGACATTGGTACCTCGCATTTCCACCAACTCTTCATAAACTGAGAAGTCGGCATCTACTCTTCGAACAAACACCAACAGTTGAGATGTATAGGAGATGTCCGTACTTTCGTCGAGTGCAAGAGAAAAATA